>SJYC01123111.1:0-25818 GCA_006408675.1 Madoqua kirkii
TTCTCTTAATAGCCAGTACACAAAATGCTGATTTCAGGCAGTAATATCTGTGACCATCTGGTTCTACTTCACCATTTCTTCTTCACTATTCAGCTACCAACTACGGAGAACTTCAGATATCACTCTTCAGATTGGTAGACAGTCAGCAAAACAGAACCACGGAGAAATTATTGAGATGTCTGACTCCAGTGCCAGAGTTGAACAAATGGATCAGACAGATAAATGGTCTCTGGACCCATCTGCAGTCAGTCCTGAGTTACAGCAGCAAAAAACCCCTCTGAACAAATTCCAGCATGGCTCTTTGAAAGCAGCACCTGGAACTATAAGCCTGTTTTTGCTCTTTTGCCAACTAGCTATGTATTTTTGGTCAAGTTACTTTAATGCATGGGGCTTTCCTAAATCTATACAGTGAAAGGATTAGACTAGGTCCCCAAGCAAAAAAACAAAATCCATTCATGTCTCTTAACTGTCAGCTGAAGGCTCCCGTTTAAGAACAGCCAGAATTCCCAGAAAGATAATTTTCCCCCAGCAGCAGCATCCTGTCCTTGACCACTGCCAGAAGAGCATCCTGTTTTAGCTTCTCTGTTGTCTTGTTTCTTTGTCTGGGTTTTTTGTTTGCTTGTTTTAAAGTTTTTATTTTATAATAGAGTCAGTTGATCAACAATGCTGTGTTGGTTTCAGATGCACAGCAAAGTGATCCAAATACAAGTGATTCTATTCTTTTTCAAATTCTTTTCCCATTTAGGTTATTACAAAATATTGAGCAGAGTTCTCTGTCCTATGCAGTAGGCTCTTTCGGTCATCTATTTTAAGTAATTAAGTCCCCTATATACAAACTTTCAAGTTGCAAACTTCAAAGATGTGAATTGGCATTCGTATGTCCAATCAGGTAAGTCAATTCACATGTCTAGTATACAGTCACATGAGAGTATCCTCCACAAGTGGAGTCCTTCCGTGTACTACACAGTACTGTATAGAGTACCGAAGGACTGTATCTGTATTTCAAGCCCAGATGTCCAGAAGCAAGCAGAAAAGCAGCAGTGAAATAGATGCACTGTACTGTACTTTTTGAAGTACTATACTGTAAGATTAAAAATATTTTAATTTTGTGTTTGTTCTCTATATATTATTTGTGTGAAAAGTACTATAAACCTACTGCAGCAGAGTACTACAAAGCCAATTGTGATAGTTGGACCCTAGGCTAACTCTATTGGACTTATAAGCAAATTAGACTTAGAGCTGCACTTTCAGAAGGAAACGTGTTCTTATGTAGGGGACTTACTCTACAGCACAGTGTACACGTTAATCCCAAACTTCCAACCTACCTCTTTCCCCTCACCCTTCTCCCCACCATAAGTTTTTCCTCTGTAAGTCTGTTTCTGTTTTGCAAATAAGTTCAACATATCTTTTTTTTTTTTAGATTCAACATATAAGCAATCTTGTATGATATTTGTCTTTGTCTGACTTACTAAGTGAAATAAGTCTGTTGGCTTATGTTGGGTTCCCCAGGTAATGGTCTCTGATATTATTTGAAATGCATGTGGTTTATTAGGAAGTTGCTTGCGATCACACTTTGGAAAGGCAAGGGAGAAGACAGACGGGGCTGGGACAGAATTTGGTCTGTAATACAGTTGCAATACAGGACTCAGCCAAGCCCATGGGGAGTTTTAGACCCAAGACGGTTCTTCAGAGTTGTTTCAAGTTACACCCCTGCCTGGAAAGATCATTGGGTGGGGGCTGTTTCCTTGCCCTGGGTGAGAATAGTTTTTGGAGAAGCACTGAGCCAGGCTGGGAGTATGAGAATTGATCCTAGAGGGGCCAACTACACAGAAGCAAACCAGCCACTGCCTTTACCTCAAATCCTCTGAAAGTGACAGGGGGCGGGGGATGGGGGGGGTGGGTGTGTGAATAAGAAAGAAACAGACTAAAGAGCAGCAGCTGGACCATGTATGACCTTAGTCAACCTCCTTCATTTCTTTGTGCCTCCATCTCCTTCACTGTCGCCTAATCTGTGGTCACTTTCACCGGCCCCACCAAAACATTCAAGATGCTACTACATGCATCCTTCTGGGTCAACTCTCAAAGCCCTTTAGTTACGTACATCAAAGTTTACAAACATTGTGAAGGAAAAAAACACACCCACACACATATCAAACCTCTCCAGTCTATTTGAAATTCATCTTCATTAACTGTGAAGAGATGATCAGCGACAGCAAATTCAGATCTACACAGCGCAGCAGACACACCGCAATCCCACTATTAAATTGAATCTGGAGGCAGCAGCTTGGCGATTTTGACATTAGACCGAATATAATTCCTCGGTTAGTTGTATAGTTATTACCCATGCTCCCTCTTGTGAGGTAATTTTCCTTATTAGAAGTAAAGGAACCCCGACTAGAGCCTTTAACAATGATCCTTTTCCTGTTTTTATTAGCCCGTATCAAAGAAATGACTATTTGAAGCAAAACCAAGGGGAGGGAATTGGCTTTTTATTGCTGCGTTCCCGTTCTTACGGCTTTAGGAATAGAGAAAGACTCCCCAAGGAAATACCGTCTCTCTAAACAAGCTCGCAGGGTAATCAACAGGAGAGGTCTTTGGCAGAGATGGAAAATAGAGAAAATTATTAAAATATAATTAAGCAAGCAAAGTGGATCCAAAATAAAATGTGAAAAGTAAGCTCTTCAGGACAGAAATGTCATGTCTTGGAACGTATTTTCATAGTAGTCTCCACAATATGCATCGTCCAAATGGGGCTACATAAGTTCAACCAACGGAACAGCTGCTGATCTTTCAAAGTCAGAAAAAGACAAAACAATTGTACGAATGCTGCCCAGGAATCAAAATATACACCCCTGGTGTGTGTACTAAGTCGCCTCAGTGGTGTCTGTCTCTTTGCAACCCCCTGGCTGTAGCCCGCCAGGCTCCTCTGTCCATGGGATTCTCCAGGCAAGAATACTCGAGTGAGTTGCCATTTCCTTCTCCAGGGGATCTTCCAGACCCAGGGATCGAACCCACATCTCTTATATCTCCTGCACTGGCAGGCAGGTTCTTTACCTCGAGTACTACCTGGGAAGCACCCCACAACAAAAGTCAACCAGGAAAATTCCCCCCAGTGAGAGATTACATCCACTCCTCTGAGTCAAACGCACACTCAGGTACACAAACAAAATATAACAGACAGTTCCAAGTAGCCATCATGTCACAGAAACCATTTCAAGTCCTTTGTTCATAGAGTACAAACACCTCTATCTCAAGTTCCATCTCAGAAAGCCTGCGTGTTGAACTATTTGCTTCTTCTTCAGTTTGATTCTAACAGAGACCCTTTGTCTAAAGCTGACTGTCTAGCAGATACCATATTATTAAAAACAACAAATGGCACATTAATTTTAACTGTATTTTTTAATTCTTTAAATATTTAAATACATGGCTTATATATTTTTCTCCATTTACAGAAAAACACAGATGTGCTAAATAATGGAAATTTATAGAAAAGGATTATTTAAATATAGTCTCAAGTACAACTATATACACACCACTGTTCAATACTGTTTTTCCTTTTTCCTGAAATTGATTATTTCACTTCTGATTTCAGTAAGGAGGGAAGCCAGAAACAGAAGACCTACTAGAAACCATTTTAGTCAGACACAACTAAAAATTTATAGTTTCTATAATCAAAAGGAGAAAAATACAGATGCAGAGCCCTCATCATAAAGCAAATCAACACACAAATTTACAAGGATTCATAATGCTACAACCCTCTAATCCAGAGAACAGAGTCAAAGGAATGATTGATTAACTTAAAGATCAATTTTTAAATGCTTTGTAGATTGATTTATTTAAACTATCATGTAAACCCAATTTCCAAAGCACTTGAAACCAGTATTACCAAACAATATAATTTGAATAAAAAATAGATGGTAGTGTTCTATTAATACTCATTGAAAATAGTTACGTCAACAATACCCCAAATTAGTGAAGCTTGGGGACTTCTCTCAGTTGAGGGGAATCTGCCTGCCAATGCAGGGGACATGGATTCAATCCCTGGTCCGGGAAGATCCCACGTGCCCTGGAGCAACTGAGCCAGTGGACCAGTTACTGATTCCTCATTCTAGGGCCTGGAAGTCGCAACTACTGAGCCAGGACTTGGCAACTACTACAGCCCACAGCTGTAGAGCCCGAGCTCCAACACAAGAAAAACCATCACATTAGAAGCAAGCCCTTGCACCGCAACGAAGAGGAGCCCCTGCCCACTGAGACTAGAGAAAGCCTGAGCAAAGATCCAGCACAGCAAAAAATTAACAAATACATATATACATACATAGACTTTTTTTAAAAAAACCCAAAGTTGAAGTATCATCTGCATGGTTTTTAGCAACCCTAAAAAAATATGTATTTCACTTTCCTTAAGCACACAAGCTAAACTATTTTCATCCACAAGAAGATGGAACCACAATGTTCAAAAAAAAAGTCCAAGTCAGACTATCTTCAGAAGAAAACATGCCCAGAAACACGTTTTTTAAGAGTAAAATATTCAAGTCTAAGAAAAGTTCACTGAAAATATGATAGGGTTTCTAAGGTTTTTTAGACCCATAAAGGTCATAACTACAGATTCATCCTCACGGATCTGTTTAACAGAACTATATTAAAGACCTAGTATGTGAGCAGTGTTATAGTCACAGCGAGTGAGCACACGATAGGATAAGCAATATATAAATACAAAGGAACAAGAAACAGAAAATAAAGCAGCAAACCAGAGGATAATGAATGCAAAGTGAAGCAATTAAAGACCAGATGAAAGAATGGATTTCTATCACAATGCCAGAAACCTCAGTGACCTCTGGTTTCAACTCAACCTGAAGGGCTTCTCCAGGACCTAAACACTTCCAAAGACCTCTGAATAGTGTGGTCCTTCAACAACAAAAGAAATGGGAACACTGAGAGAATCAGGACCCGGTGATGCTGATCATCCCCAGTTTTAGAGTTGAGTCTCTGGTCCTCCAAAAACTAAAATAACTTTCTCTAAGCGTCTGGAACAGCAGTTTTCAAAGGGAAACACCTCTCACAGCCCCGGCTGAGATTTAAGGGCTGGCAAGTACACCCAAAGGAATAATGTCATCGTGTCCTGAATACCTCAGACAGTTCAGTCTGCATTCTCATTAAAATCATCTTCCCACTGCAAGGCTGCTCCCGTGAGTCGTGACATAGCTCTGTGGACTGAGAAGACCAGTAGGCTACAGGCTTCCTACTTCTTCTAGAGCTCCAAAAGCAGTTATTAAAGACAGGATGGATGCTTGCAAGATCCTCACTTTCATCCTTGTTGATGTTGTTGTTCAGTTGCTAAGTTGTGTCTGACTCCTTGCAACCCCGTGGACTGCAGCACCCCAGGCTCCTCTGCCCTACACTATCTCTCAGAGTTTGCTCACACTCATGTCCATCAGGTCGCTGATGCCATCCAACCATCTCATCCTCTGTCGTCCCCTTCTCCTCCTGCCCTCCATCTTTCCCAGCATCAGGGTCTTTTCCAATGAGTTGGCTCTTCACATCTAAGGATTAGAGCTTCAGTATCAATCCTTCCAATGAATATTCAGGGTTGATTTTGTTTAGGACTGACTGGTTTGATCACCTTGATGACTAAGAGACTTTCATCCTTGGGTACAAGCAATTTAAAATAACTGTCAGAAATGTCTGGTGACAATACTCTAGCATGACACTTTTTTCTTGTAGCAGTTTAAAGGAAGCGATATTATAATGGAAAACATACTAAACTTAGAGTTGGAATGACCCCATCCATTCTCAGTTGTAATCAAGGCAAGTCATTTAACCTGCCAAGGGCTCAGTTTCCTCATCTATAAAGTGGGGATCATGACAGAAACCACCCCTACTTACAACCCCTGTGATAGTAAATAGGATTGATTACTGAAATGTTTTATAGTTTCCAAAGCAATTGCATAGACATGCTCATGGAGAAGTTGTCCAAGGGGCCAAGCAAATAAAAATACATATTGGAATAATTCCCCCTATTCATGGCTATTTCAAATCCACACTCTTGAAGCCAGAGGGAAATATAATATGTAACTTATACACTAGTTAGGAAGGAAGGAAAACATGCACAGCTCTTTCAGTCCACCCTTAGCTTCTGTTTGTGAGCAAGTGGCTAGCCCAGGTAAGAAGCTCCCCCAGAACCGAAATAATTAAAAGTTCCTGATGCTCTGGAGCCTAGAGGGACCGCCTCCCAGCCCTCCTTGGTGCCCAGAGACTCTACAGAATATGCTAATTATTTTACACGCTGCCATCCTCACAGACACTAGTTTCCCTGACAATTTGTCAGCAGATTGCTGCCTGGTGAGCAGTTAATTGGTCCTTGAGAGAGCCAGGTAGAGTGGGTTGAAAGTTTCTTTCCAGAGATGTCTTTCATTTTTGCTCACCTCATCCATAAAATTGTCGCTTTCACTTTTAAGAGCTACTTCCCAGTGGCTGCATGCCTTTGAAACACACAAACAAAACAAAGATCTGGAAAGATTTTGGCTGCAACTTACAGGGCTCAGGCAGGAGGGGGTCAGAGGCACAGCCATGGGGACTTCAGGAGCGACCAGACCACTTGCCAGCTCTGTGCCCTGGGCAGTCAGCCCATCTCGAAGCTTCTGTGTTGGCAACTGCAAAATGGGATGATCTGTGCCCACCACCTCCCTGAATGTTGTGAACTAGAGGAGTAAGTGTGTGTAACACACTCATTCGGGGAAATAGAACCCACTAAGTGCTTAATAATCGTTACTGTTATGGAAATGAAAAATACAATAAACTTGGCCACAGCTAAGCCTACCAAATAATCTAATAGTAATTGTTTTTGTTCCATGAGCTAAGCTATTTGTAGGGCTTCCCTGGTGGCTCAAACTGTAAAGAATCCACCTGTAACGTGGGAGAGAAAGTGAAAAGTGAAAGTCGCTCAGGCATGTCTGACTCTTTGGGACCCTATGGACTGTACAGGCCAGAACACTGGAGTGGGCAGCCTTTCCCTTCTCCAGGGGATCTTCCCAACCCAGGGGCCGAACCCAGGTCTCCCGCATTGCAGGTGGATTCTTTACCAGCTGAGCCACAAGGGAAGCCAATGCAGGAGACCTGGGTTTGATCCCTGGGTTGGGAAGATCCCCCAGGGGAGGGCATGGCAACCCACTCGAGTATGCTCCTTTGGAGAATCCCCATGAACAGAGGAGCCTGGGGGGCTACAGTCCTTGTGGTTGCAAAGAGTTGGAAATGACTGAGCTGCTAAGCATAGTACAGGCTATTTGTAAGAAAAGAGAACTGCTGAGCACAACAGTGATTTCGTTCTTTAGAGTAAAGGGCAATCGATGCCCTAAATCCCATCCTCTCTGAATTTCTCCTCTTCTTCCCTCTCATATATATATATATATATATATATTTCTTCTACTCCAGCCTCAGCCTCATACCTGTTCTTCCTCCCACTAGGGTTTGAGCCACCTCTAACAACTAGACCATGTGAGACCTGGCCTTAGACTTGGACTTAACCCAGATCTCCTGTAATTTGACTGGAGGACTCCATCTGGTCAAAGGTTCAACTGCACATCCAGGGAGCCTTTTCCTGACTGCCGTGTCTGGCCAAAAAGTGGGACAGTTACTCACAGCCAGAAGGTCAATCCACAAACGCAAGAAAAATTCCTGGCATTTTTGTCTAGAAATTTTGATTCCTTCCCCTGCTACTTCTTCTTGGAAAATGAAGCAAAGGAATTTACCACAGAAAGAGGAGCAAACAACAACAACAAAAATGTTTTAATAACATTTCTACACATTGCTCAAGGCTTCTAAAGTTACAACGATGAGTCCGTGCAGTGTTAGCAACTGTTTTTCATTTTGTTACGGGTTCAGAAAGTAAACAGGGATTGAGAGAATGAGCACATCTAAAGCACAAGCGAATAAAGATCGACTAAAGATTTACCACTCCAGACACAGTAGACACTCCGTGCACTGGTGAGAATGGTGGCCATATTACACAGGAAAATTCTGAGACAGTTCATGATCATTTGTGTCAGAAGTCTGAAAGCTGGATGTCTTTGGGATATGTACCAGCATGTTTAAAAACATATGCCTGCAGGCTCCCGTCCTCCTTGGTGGCAGGGCACAGGTGTGGCAAGAACCTAGGCTGCTCAGATGCTGCTGCATCGTCTCTGAAGCCTTCCAAGGTCCTCACTTACAAATTAATCTTCCCATGTGATAAACCACAGCAGAGATAGAACAGGAAGATTTCCAAGAACAATTAGGGAGATTTCGTTTCTCCCAAGAGTAGAAGCTACTTCCCCTCCAATATACCTGCTTTTTTTTTTTTAATTGAAGTATAGTTGATTTGCAGTATCATTTAAGTTTCAGGTATACAGCACAGTGATTCAGTGTTTATATATATATATATAATTACCATAGATTACCATACATCTTTGCCAACAAAGGTCCATCTAGTCAAGGCTACAGTTTTTCCAGTAGTCATGTATGGATGTGAGAGTTGGACTATAAAGAAAGCTGAGCACCAAAGAATTGATACTTTTGAACTGTGGTGTTGGAGAAGGCTCTTGAGAGTCCCTCAGATAGCAAAGAGATCCAACCAGTCTATCCTAAATGAAATCAGTCCTGAATGTTCACTGGAAGGACTGATACTGAAGCTGAAACTCCAATACTTTGGCCACCTGATGCGAAGAACTAGCTCATTGGAAAAGACCCTGAAGCTGAGAAAGACTGAAGGCAGGAGAAAAAGGAGACAACAGAGGATGAGATGGTTGGATGGCATCACTGACTCAATGGACATGAGTTTGAGTGGGCTCCGGGAGTTGGTGATGGACAGGGATGCCTGGCGTGCTGCAGTCCATAGGGTCAAAAAGAGACACAGGTTCAATCCTTGGGTCAGGAGGATCTCCTGGAGGTGGAAAGGCAACCAAACCACTCCAGTATTCCTGCCTGGAGAATCTCACGAACAGCGGGGCCTGGTGGGTGACAGTCCATGGGGTCACACAGAGTTTTGACACAACTACTGTAGCCACTTATCACATACATACACATAAATAATGTTACATATATGAATATATATATACTCACACACTGTTCTCCAGATTCTCTTCCTTTATAGGTTATTACAAAATACTGAGGATGGCTCCCTGTGCCACGCATATAGGTCCTTGCTGGTTATCTGTTTTATATATAGTGTATGCATACACTGCTGCTGCTGCTGTCATTGCTAGTTTAGGAAACGTGCATCCTTTAGATATTGGAGAGTTGCAGGTATTCTGCAGAGCTATCGTCATTTAGAGAGGAGCTCTAATCTTACGCCCACTTTCTACTTATCACTCACGTTCATACCTAGCACATCGGAAAAGCAGGGCCCCTCAGGGAATCTGCATTTACCCTATTGTTCTGAAATCACTGGCCTCCTAATCTAGCTTTTCAGGTTTTCACTGAACTTCGTTAAAGCAAGTCGTACTCTATCTAGAGATTCGACACAGTGAATAGACGGAAAAAGAGGTCTAAATTTCTGTAACAAACCCCACCGAAAAGCTGCATTCTGGGAAAGTTCAGCTGATGTGGACTTTACCAGCACGTGGCAGAACTGCCCACGTGGCTCATGTACAGCGGACATGGTGCCAAACAACTCGAGAGCGCCTCGAGAAAGACTCGGCCTCTGTGAGGCTCTAGTCAACCTGGAGCTTCCTGTCAAATGTCACTAACCCAGGATGTCCATGAAAAGTCTCACAAAGGTAAGACACTGACTCCAGACATTCGGCATAAGCATAATTCAGGGGTTGCTTCAGCTTCATAGAGCTACATGTTTTAGGCTAATAATGAAAGGAACAGCAACTCTATAGGTAGAGTCCATCGCCAACACTACACTGAAAACAGGACACGTCCTTTATCAAACCCAATTACTGCTGCAGGAGGCTATGTCCCACAGAAGGCAGGGAAACAAAACTGGTTGCCTTTCTAATTAATATCTAAATATATATAAATGGACATAAACACATACATGTAACAGAGAGAAGATTAACCTAGAGAAATCAAGAGTAGTACTTTCCAACAACTTTAAGGATAGAAATGTATTTGGGGGAGTAGCAATATGAGTTCAAATCAAACAATAACCCTTCATCAAACAAAAATGCAACCCACAGATATAGAAAACAAACTATGGCTAGCAACAAGCAAAGGAGGGTAGGAATAAATTAGGAATTTGGGATTAACAGATATATAATACTACATATAAAATAGATAAGAAACAAGGGCTCACTGTATAGCACAGGGAACTATACTCAGTATTTTGTAATAACTTATAATGGAAAAGATCTGAAAAAAGAATATATATGAGCGTGTACATATATGCTGCGTGTGGTGCTTACTCACTCAGTCATGTTCACCTCTTTGCAATCCATGGACTATAGCCCGCCAGGCTCCTCTATCCATGGGATTCTCCAAGCAAGAATCCTGAAGTGGGTTGCCATGCCCTCTTTCATGGGCTCTTCCAAACCCAGGGATCGAATCCAGGTCTCCCACATTTACCATCTAAGCCGCCAGGGAAGTCATAACTGAATCACTTTGAATGTAAATCTGAAACTAACACAACATCATCAATTAACCACACTTCCTTTAAAAGAAGAACATAACTGCACATGGCAACATTTTTCCTAGGGAACTTGGTGTAGGGTCCTATAGTAGACCCCTTTGTTGATGCAGAAATCTCTAGCACAGCATCCCTTTCTGTGAACACCCTCCCCATGTGGACGGACTCACTCCCTCATTAGGAAGCCTGTCTCAGGTGTGCACAGCTCTAATCAGCTTTTCCTCAGACTGAATCAAATCTACCTACCTGCTAGCAACTTATATACCTTGGTCTCTAATCAGCACTCTGAAATTTAATCTTCACTGTGACCATGAGGTTTAAGGTATTAAGCTTCTAAACTTCATTTATTACCTTCTTCATAATAAAGAGAATTTATTCACTCTAGATTTTATTCATGATACTGCCACGTCATTTAATACTTTCCTAATGCCATCTTAGAGGCTTCCCTGATGGCTCAGTGGTAAAGAACCAGACTTGCAATGCAGGACACGTGGGCGCAATCCTTGGATCAGGAAGATCCCCTGGAGAAGGAAATGGCAACCCTCTCCAGTACTGTTGCCTGGGAAATCCCATGGACAGAGGTGACTTGGCAGGCTCCAGTCCATGGGGTTGTAGAAGGGTCAGACATGACTTAGCAACTGAATAACAAAAAATGCCAAGATGCATGGTATCTAGAAGGTTCCAGTAGTCAAAAAGCCAAGCCAAGTAGTTCTAAGCAACTTCCAGAGGCACTACTAGATAAGGACTAAGGGGAAGAGTAATCATCAAGGCCTCAAAATCAACCCAGAATTCATTCTATTTCAAAAGGGTAGAGGGAACAGACAGAGAGTTGACAGGAGATGATTCCCAAGGAGAAAGAAAAGCTAACACCTTCTGTTTCTCTTGTTTAATACATGCAAAAAGATTCCCCAAATCTCCAAAAATACACTGTCAGACCAAAAATGGCATTGTTAGCTTCACTACTGCTTTGACCTGAGCCAATTAGTGGAATCAGTATCATGTATCTTCTGATTTTCATCAGAATGAATTTATTTACTGGAGGCAAAAGACAAAGACCCGAATCTATTTAAGAATGACAGAGACCTTTGGTGGGATCTTCAGATAGAAAGTCACATATCAGTAAGTCAGACAACACTACTGATCAGAGCAAAAGGAGCTTGTCCTAGGCGCCTCGTCCTCTCCCTACAAAAGCAGTCCCAAAACATCTGATAGAATATAATTGTATAAAACACGTTTGCAAAGACTCTAGGCAAATACACATGCCCAATGGCCAAACTGACTCGGTTCCACTGTAGCTGACTATTCATAGAAGACTGATGATGTTACACTTGCATAAAAAGATGATGTACACCCTCCAGCATAAAGAGTAGTTCACTTTGGTAGAACACAGTGGTCAAAAGTAACAGTCAACATGCTTTGTGGATCTTCAAGGATTAGTCCCTCAGTTCTTCTAAGTCCCAGTCTAAATGCCAATTTCTCCATAAGGCCTACTCTAATTAAAATCTGCCGCACCCTCATCCTCTCAACTCCCATCAAGAGTCTTCTCCAGAACCAAAGTCAAAAGCATCAATTCTTTGCTTCAATTAAGCATCAATCTTAACCTGGCAATTTTCTCTATGCAGAGACCTTAGCCCCTCAGAACTCGTCACATGTTTTGCTAAGTTACTAAGTTAACTATTCCACTTCCCCTCCTTCCCAACACACAGGCAACAGATAAAGATAAGATTGACAAGGATAGGATCTTTATCTAGTTACTGATGGATCCCAAGAATGAAAAGAGTTCCTGGCACATGATAGGAAATAAGAAGCCAGCATACACTGGTTGAATGAATAGGTAATTGTAATGAATAAGTAATTCTGGGCTTAGATAAATCTGGCCCTGAGTCCCTTTTCCACCTCCATTAGCTGTAGGACCTTGGGAAAATGATGGTCCTCTCTGAACTGTGTTTCCTCATCAGTCAAATGGAGATATAGGAATGCCTGTCCCATAGAATCATGATAAGAATGGCACGATTCAGTGTATATGAAGAGCTCAGGATCAGGCTTGGACAAAGCAGGAGTTCAAAAAATGTCACCTGCCATCATTTTTCCAGTAGTCACGTACAGATGTACGAGTTGGACCATAAAGAAGGCTGAGAGTCAAAGAACCAATGCTTTCGAATTGTGGTACTGGAAAAGACTCGAGAGTCCCTTGGACAGCAAGGAGATCAAACCAGTCAATCCCAAAGGAAATCAACCCTGAATATCCATTAGAAGGGCTGTTGCTGAGGCTGAAGCTCTACTCAACAGAAAAGATCCCAATGCTCAGAAAGACTGAAGTCCAAAGGAGAAGGGGATGGCAGAGGATGAGATGGTTAGATAGCACCACCGACTCAATGGAGATGAATTTGAGCAAACTCATGCACAAATAGTGAGGAGATAGTGGAAAACAGAGAAGCTCGGTGTGCTGCAGTCCGGGGGTCGCAAAGAAACAGACACAGCTTACTAATTGAATACCAACAGCAGCCATCATTATTATTATTTCAAGATATGTTCCCCAAAGCGGTAAGGGACTGGTAAGGATTTATGTTCCCCGGCAACTTGCCCTCCTCACATGTGAAGAGCGCAGATCTGAGATGGGGGAAAGGGACTCAGGGTGTTGATGAAGCTACAGAGCTACCAAGGTCAAGCCCATCCCCAGACCTCATCAGTGTCAATTTAAAGACATGCAGGAGTTTACAAAGGAGCTGTTAACAGTGTAAGGATGACAGACTCAGCCCCGCTGGAGTAGAATAAACATTAACAATGAAACCACCAAGTAAGTGAGCATGAGGCAGAAACCTTAAAAGGCAGGAAAGCAGCTTCTCTCTGGCTACTTGAAGGGAGACATTTGTTTATTTGGTTTAACTGGAGTCAAAGCTAATGGTTCTAATGGCTCGAATCACCCCAAATTATTCTCCAGATTTCCACACATGGGCTGTAACTTAAACTTTATAAAAGAAGGTAAAGAAAATCAGTCTCCCATAAAAAGAGTTTACCCGAACATACTAATCATTTAGACATTCGCTTATATTTCTAGAAAGCTGAAGATCAGAACCTGTGTAGTAACATTTTCCTGGAGCAAATTCTAAGTCTGCCTGAAATCTGGGAATTAAATCATTAATCTGAACATTCACTAAGTCTATAGGAAAACAAAACACCAGAAACACCCACCATTGATAAGCACATTACCTTTAATCTCAGAATTAAAAGTGGAAACTGAGTTAAGAGAGAAAGTGGGAATGAGTGAGGAAGACAGCAATGAGGGTAAAGAGGATGACAAAAGGGAGAGGAATATTTACTGATTTCAGGGCAATAATGCCATCCCTGGGGGCTCAGATGGTAAAGAATCTGCCTGCAGTCCAGGAGACCTGGGTTTAACCCCCAGGTTGGGATGATCCCCTGGAGAAGGGAATGACTACCCACTCCAGTATTCCTGCCTGGAGAATTCCATGGACAGAGGAACCTGGTGGCTTACAGTCAGTGGGGCTGCAGAGTCAGACATAACTGAGTAACTAACACTTATCAGGGCAATCATACTCATTATAACATATCTTCCCAAAGTGGTCCATTAAAGCATTATGTGGACAAACTAAAATGAAGGACTACATGCTCAAGGGTGGCTATGACAAATAATGCCCCCCCCCAAAAATTTTTTTTTCCTCTCCTCACTCTATAGAATAAAGACCTTAAGGCTTGGGGACAACTGAAAAAAGTCTGGTAGCTAAGTAGAATCAAATTTCCAGACTCCCAAATCAATGTTTTGCATTCCACACAAGAACTGTCTCGAGCTCTAACATGCATGTGATAAATGATTGAGATTCTGCATTTCTGACAAGCTCCCAGGTGATACTGATGGTACAGGACCTGGGATGTCACAGACCTAGGAAGCCTCTCACCCACTGCACCTGCTAAGGTAAATCTTGCAAATATGTTTTAAAATATCTTAAAAGATAATTTTCTAGGAGCAGGACAAAGTGAGATTACAGATGAAATACTGAGGTTTTAAAAGTTCTAATAATTCACAATATTTCTAAAATCTAAGGTCATTTACATGGTAGTGTCAACTCCAATAGTAAGCAAAATACATTTAAGTTGCAAATTTTTAAAGTACACGCAAACACCAACACTTTATAGTTGAGGGCTCTCTCACTGAGCCATTCTATGGATATACATTCACTGATCATTTAAAATACACCACGCCTAAATTGCACCATGGACTTCCCAGATGGCTCAGCAGTAAGGAGTCCGCCTGCCAATGCAGAAGACAAGGGTTCAATCCCTGGGCCAGGAAGATCCCCTGGCAAAGGACACGGCAACCCACTCCAGTATTCTTGCCTGGGAAATCCCATGGACAAAGGAACCTGGCAGGCTACAGTCTCTGGGGTCACAAAGAGTCAGAAAGGACTGACTCTCAGTGACTGAGCATAGATGCAAATAGCACTATAGCTGTAAAACTGTCAATGGTCAGTCTCCTCTGATAACAGAAATACCATGTCTAGGGACTGCTTTGGCTTTCTTTAAAATTGGATGTTTCAGATAAGAAAGATGGCATTAACACACCAAATTCCCACAGGCGTATTTGCATAGACTTTACGATCCAACAGCACAATGTAATAAAGTTGACCATACTCAATTACATATATTTTAACTCATAATACATTATATTACAATGATATATACTAGGGGGTGTTAAAGTGCAGCTGGGCAGAGTATAACAGGGGCGAAACGATTTTAGAAAAGTTTTGTTATTCTAACTCTCTATCCCCCTTCACTCCTCCCACCCCCTCCATCTATAAGAGAAGAATCTGGATGCATTTGAAGAGAGTTGATGAACACTGAACACAGTGTGTCCCTCCAGCCAAAACTCAGTTACCTCCCAACGCTTCCTATTGGTCCCCTTGAATCAGCTGAACTCAAAAGGGGTTTTTTTCCCTATAAAAAGTCCACTGTGTATCTAAATCGGATTCCAGTAAAAATTTCACTTCAGCTGAAGTGAAAATGCAGAGGTAGCAGTTAGGAATAACAGCTGGAGAACATTAGTTTTCTGTCTCTCCTTTTCTCTCCCAAGGGTTGAAAACTCCACTGTTCAGACAGGAAGTAGTCACACAGCACACACTGCACAATACGAGAACGCTGGGATGTCAGAACACGTTGCAGAGGATTAGAAAGAGTGCGAGGCGGTTTCTTCAAGAACACAGAGCCGCAACTCTGTGCTCCTCTCTGAGTATCCAACTTCCCCCGCCTCCCATCACCAGTGTTCAAGTAAAGTAATGGGTACACACCCAGAACTGACAAACACACACTTCACTCACTCCCTGAAAGCTTTTTAATAACTCAAGAGGAAGGAGGCTTAATCTTTCATTTTTCCACCATTTTTTAAAACATTAACTTCACGAGGTTTTGGGGGGTGGCCAAGATTCTCCAATAATCTTTTCTGGCCTAATTTCACGGTTGGGTATCTAAAAAGACCACCTTTCAACTTTCTTTAAAAAAGAAAAGAAATTGTCAGGGAGAAAAAAAAAATCTCTCTCACTTAACTGTCCAGAATAAGGAAATCTACATATATCATATACATGTGTAATTCAACACATGATGCCCTGGAAAAAGAATGACTTAAACAAAAGGTTCTTGTGGATACGGTTTTCTTAGGGTCGGTTTCTGCTGCAATTTCACAAAGCTGCTGAGAAGAAACACAGTGGCAAGGAAGGGGGAGAGGCATCCACCTTCCGTGGTCAGAGCGCCTCAAGTTTTAAACTGAATGAAGTTTCTCTAACACCACATGCTGAATAGCCATTCTGCATTCCTAGCAGTCTGCAGGCGCGGGACCCCGCTTCTAACCGCCGGTCCTCTGGGGGCAGGCTGTAAAACCGACCCGTCTCTTGCACTCCCCTCCAGCCAAGTTCCCGAAAGACAAACCTTCCTAACTTCAGAACTGCAGGGAAATGCCTCCGCAGTATGCCTATTAGGGGCAATGCAGTTAATCAACCGGGTTCCAACACTACGGTTTTATGCAAAGAGGGGGAGGAGGGGCGAGGGAGAACCCAACCCACACATCCATCACCCTTTTAGGAGTAGGTGGAGTTTAAAGTTTCCCCAACTTCCAAGTTCCCACTTGACAGGCAATATTTCTGTGCAATTTCCAGCCCCACGTAACAGACGGTCTTTTGCCCGTCTCGAGCCCCGGGAGAGCCCAGACCAAACCCCCCACCCACCCCCAACCCGCCACGCCTGGCCTCGCATGGCCCCTAGGTGGTCAGTTTCATGAAGCTGTCAGCTCGGGGGCCAGTGAGCAGAGAATGGAAACTTAACTTCTTCCAGAAGTTTTCCCTGCTACAAGAGAGTCCAAGCGACTGGTGCACAAAGGCCTGGGAAAGTTTTCCCTGCGTTGTTTCTCATAACCGTCTTCCGCCAGCTGCCAAACTCTCCAACCTAAACCCCAGGTGCCCAGGGAAGGGAAGTTAAGGCACAGGCGTTCCGCCACAGGCAGAAAAGCCACGCGAGCCGTCGCACGGACAACCTGCGAAGTTGCTTAGAGAGAGACCCCGCCGTGAGAAAGCACCCGCGGGGCGCCCGAGCACACTCTGCCGAAGGGGAAGGTGATGGCCCAGACAGGGTCCCCAGTGGGGGTGCGCCCCGACAACACCGGGCGTGCGAGAACCTTCCTTCCCAGACGCGAAGGCGAGGGGAAAGCAGAGGGGAGGCGGGGTGGGGCGCAATCGGGAGTGTGAGGACGGACGGCCCACTCACCCTCGCTGCCGTACTGTTTGCCATTGTTCGCGCCCATCCTGCCGCCGTCATGCCCGCCGTCTCCCCGGACACTCCATAGCTGGGGCGCACCGCCTGCGCGCTCCGCCAGAGGAAAGCCCGCCCGACGGGACCGTTAGCTGCGCATACCCCACGCGCTGGGGCAGATCTCCGGCCGGGGGCGGCCCCCCACACTCCGGTGGGCGGTGGAGGTGGGCTCGGTCCCCTCCTGGCAATCCCCCGACTGCGCCGGGTGGGGACCCGGGGACGGCCGCCGCCCTTAGAATCCGCGTTCGGGGCCGGCGGGCGCAGCGCCGCGGAGAGCCCGCGCCCCGGGGCCGCCCAGAGGCTCGCCGCGCCGCCGCCGCCGGGTCCCCATCCGCCCGCCCCGATCCCCCTGGCGGTGGGCGCTGAGCCGAGCGGCGCGGGCGGCCGGGCTCCCGGGCTCTGCCGCCTCCTCCAGGCGCCCCTGCGCACCCGCGGCTTCCCCCAGGGAGGGCGCGCGGCCACTTGTTGCGGGTGCCCCGAGCGAGCGAAAGACTCGCGGCCCGGCGCGGCTCGCCCAAGGGCCGGACTTTTGTTAGCGCCAGGCGCCTCCTCTCGCCGCCCAGCGTCAATCACAGCTGGAGCCCGGGGGAGGAAGGCCGGCCCGGAGATGCGCGGCCTTTTAAAGGGGCAGCGCGCCTTTTCGGGGCTCCGGCTCCCCGCCCCAGCCCGAGCGCAGGCCCTGCGCGCCGCCCGCGAACTGCTGCGGGGGGCGAAGGAAGGCGCGCTCTTGGCTCAATTTGACTATTGTTCTTTTCCCGGCTGGGTCCCTAATGAGTAAGATGAGCTTCCGGGTGTCGCTTGAAATCCCTTGGGTCTGCCTGCAAATACGGCCTGTGTTAGGTGTAGTGGCATTCCGAATCAACACGCGTCGGAAGCTGATTCTGTCCGACAGCTCCAGGTATGCGTGCCGGCCTCCTCCTGTGGCTCCCACGTTCGGGTCTGAGGCGGGAACCGAGGAGCGAGGGAGGCAAAACTTGAAGGGGAACTTAGCAGGGAGTCAGTGCAGAGCCAAAGACATTCCTCGCCCCAGTGCGGGAGGTTTCCTGGCTCAGGTACGCGTGCCGACCTCCTCCTGTGGCTCCCACGTTCGGGTCTGAGGCGGGAACCGTGGAGCGAGGGAGCCAAAACTTGAAGGAGAACTTAGCAGGGAGTCAGTGCAGAGCCAAAGACTTTCCTCGCCCCGGTGCGGGAGGTTTCCTGGCTCAGAACTTTTAAGAGCTTCTGAGCCAGGAAGTGTGTCCCCCACCCCCACCCCTACTCCCATTTCTATAATTTTTTTCCTTGTGGTTGGTGTTACCCTTTGTTTTATACATTACAACCTCTTTTGGAAATTTCTATGGCACTTCTAGAGTCTTAAAATGGCCTTTTGGTCTTCACTCCTTTAAATGGAAAAAGGAAATTCTTCGTAATGTTTTATTCCCTTCCCATATAAATACCTAGACTTTTATAACATTGTATCTTAGTAATGACCTGAGCATTCACCACGTAAGTTACTTTCTACGGAGGCAGGCACGCAGCACAGTTTCTCTTTATAAGTGTTGGGTGTTTTAAATTAAACTTACATAATGATACGTATAATATATAAGCATTTATGATACCTGAATGGAGATCCAGAGTTTTCATAATTACCTTTTTCGTACAAGACTTGCGACCTTATGCAGAAATTGTTAGTGACTTGACCTTCCATAGATTCTCTTTGGGTAATTTCCTTTCATTTAATACTATTTTCATTTTTAAAGATAAGCAGAAATATCATGTTTCCAAATTTTAAAATCTAGATATATTGTTCCAGGGAGATCGTGTTTTGAAGGAAAAATGAATTCAACTATTTTCAAGCACAGAACTAAATAATTGTACCAATCACATGTCAGCCAATCTGTTGCAGGAAGGGGGACCCTTTCCAGGGGTCGAAACTGGGCTCTTGTCTAACACTTGGAAATGAATTGTCCGAGGAGACACATGTGCTGATGAAGCAAGAGATTTTATTGGGAAAGGGCACCTGGATGGAGAGCAGTAGGGTAAGGAAACCTAGGGGAACAGCTCTGTCATGTGGCTTGCAGTCTCTGGTTTTATGGTGATAGTCTTTAGCCAATCACTGACTCAGAGTCCTTCCTGGTGGTGCAAGCCTCATTCAGCCAAGATGGACGCCAGAGAGAAGGATTCTGGGGAGCGGTCAGACATGTGGTGTCTCCTTTTGACCTTTCCCAAACTCTTCCTGTTGGTGGTGGCTTATTAGTTCAGGGTTCCTTACCAGGACCTCCTGTCCTAAAACAACCCATGCAAATGGTTACTATGGTTACCTGGCCAGGGTGGGTGGTTTCAGTCAATGTGCTTCCCCTAACAGTTCCAATTCAAAGAGATCAAGAACTATATTTCATCTTTTCATATATATAATCTAGCACAATGTCTGGCCAATAATATGTGTTTCCCATGTCTGTTGAGTTAAATTAAAAACTTACATCACAGGCCCTGTATAGGAAATAAGGATGTCAAAAATGTGGAAGAGTCAAATGGGTTTTCAGAGACTCTGCCTGAACATATAAACTCACACTAGAAATGAATGTGTCCAAATTGTCTTCATCTAGAATGGGACTCTGCTCACCTGGTCCCTGTGACTTTTCATCATCTTGTAGGGACTTGCCCTGGGTCTAACCCTGGATCAGATCATTTTGGGAAACTTCATTGGCAATTAATCCACTGTAAGCAGTGGAATGATAGATGCTTCTCTTGATATTCTGTGTTGAGTTGATAGCTTGTTATAGGCTGTTAGCTCCCTCCCTCCTTTGAGTCTACACATCAGGAAAGTGCTCCCAGAAGA
Organism: Madoqua kirkii; assembly: GCA_006408675.1. Lineage (NCBI taxonomy): Eukaryota > Metazoa > Chordata > Mammalia > Artiodactyla > Bovidae > Madoqua > Madoqua kirkii. Next base: position 20,238 of record SJYC01123111.1, read on the forward strand.
AACTGAAGCTCCAGCAGTTCACCTAAGTGGTAAGTGCCAGTGAATTCAGGTTCTCAGACCCTCTCCTCCCCATTCCTCTACTTCTCTTGAACTGATCATTATTCAGCTTGAGAGGCTCTGTCCCCCCTTTTGGTTGAATCACTTTCCAGGATCTTTATATATCAGAGCAAAGCTAATAGTGAAAAGTAAATTGTAGTGACTAACCACTTTTACGTCCTCTGAAATTAAAGTCTCGAAATACTTTTAAAGGTCTATTGCCAGCCATAGAGGGGAAGAGAGGCAATCTGGTATGAAACAAAATAGAGGACTTCTCTGGTGGCTCAGTGGTAAAGAGTCCGCCTGCTAATGCAGGAGACCCCAGTTCAATCCCTGGTCTTGGAGGATCCTACACTCCTCAGAGCAACTAAGCCTGTGTGCCACAACTATCAACGCTGTGCCCTGGAGCCCAGGAGCTGCAGCTACCGGAGCCCTTCAGCCCTAGGGCCCATGCTCCACAAGAGAAGCCACCGCTGTGAGAAGCCCTCACACCTAGAGAATAGCCCCCACTCATCACTTTCTTTCTAGAAAGAAAAGCCCTACTTCTGCTTAAAATAAAGGTGCATTCACATGTGTATATGGTTTACATTTCAAAACTAAAAGACTGTATACATGTACAATTTTAGAAAGAAATTTCTACCTTTTTACCCAGCTGCCAAACAGAAACCCCCACCTTTCAAGCTTCTTGAGAAAAAAAATAGTGGGTTTTTCACCAATGGGTTCTCAATAACTAGCACAGCTCCTAACCCAATGTACTCACTCAGTAAAATACTACAGAAGAAAGGAATGTTGAACAAAGACATAAAATGATTTAAGCATTGTTCCACTTTCTCTCACTGCCTTTTTTGAAGAAGCCACAATCACTGAAAATATTTAAAAATAAATAAGCATTCTCAGCTTCCCAGGTGGCTCAGTGGTAAAGAATTTGCCTGCCAGTGAGGGAGACAGAGGAGACACTGGTTTGATCCTTGTGTCAGGAAGATCCCCTGGAGGAGGAAATGGCAACCCACTCCAGTATTCTTGCCTGGGAAATCCCATGGACAGAGGAGCCTGGCGGGCTACCGTGTGTGGTGTTGCAGAGTCAGACATGATTGACTAAGAAAGAAGCTTCCTAAGTCACCCCAAAACTGAATAATAGTGCACCAGGCACTGTTTCTCCCCCCACCCCCAGTACTTTTCCCCTTTGCTCTGGGAATTCCGTCCCTGTCCCTTTGGGAAACTTTCACCCATATTCCAACCCTGGGCTTCCTGTGAGACTTGCCAGTTGTAGTGGTGGTGGTCAACTTTGTGGTTAAGTGGGGGTCCAGAATCAGACTGACCCAATCAGACATCCACATCCACACACCCCTAGCAGTAAAGGGGCAGCAAGTGCCTCTCCTGGTCCTCAGGTGGTATCAGGGCAGAGTCAGGACTTTCCCTATCATCCAGGAGTCTAGGGCCACCCTCACCGCAGTGCAGAGTCCTTGGAAGGGAAGCTATGACAAACTAGTCAACGTATTGAAAACATCATCTTTGTCGACAAAGGTCTGTGTAATCAAAGCTATGGTATTTCCAGTTGTCATGTATGGATGTGAGAGCTGGACCATACAGAAGATTGAGCACCGAAGAATTGACACTTTTGAACTGTGATGCTGGAGAATATTCTTAAGAATCCTTTGGACAGCAAAGAGCTCAAACGAGTCAATCCTAAAGGAAATCAACCTTGAATACTCATTGAAAGGACTGATGCTGAAGCGCCAGTCTTTCAGCCATGTGATGTGGAGAGCCAGCTCATTGCAAAAGGCCCTCATAGTGGAGAGATTGAAGAACAAAGAAAGGATGAGATGGTTAGATAGCAGCACCGGCTCAACGGCCGTGAATCTGAGCAAACTGACAGTGGAGGATAGAAAAGCCGCACGTGCTGCACTGCATGTGGCCACAGAGACCCAGAGACAACCGAGTGGCTGACAAGTAGCTGAAACTTCCCAAATCCTTGAAATGGCAAGTTTATAAAAATGGAAAACAGATTCATGGCTGAATAATTAAGGTGAATCTGAATAAAAGGGGAACGTGAGGGATTGTCATGGTGCAGGAGATGTTCTGTATCTTGACTTTAGCCAAAAAAGGTATCTCAGTTCTGATGTTGTACTACAGTTTTGCCCAGATTTTATCATTGGAGGAAGCTAAATTGGGGTAAATGTGATCCTATTCATCCTATTCATTATTCATCACTAATACAAATAAAACTACAATTATTTCAACATCAAAAGTTTTAAGTTGAAAAAAGAAGCCCTTTCATCACAAGATTTCTATGTATTCTTTCTATACTATCATATATAACACCTCCCACTTCTTCTTCACTGATTTCTTAGTGTTAAGTGGATTTATATCTGTGTCTACTCAGCACTAAGTGATTTAGGCAAAGAAGCCTAAAATAGTTCATACCCTAAACTTTGGATTTGGGAATATCGGAGTTAAAAGACTCCATTGAGAAAGGAACTGACCAATTGCTAAATTAGTAAATTGTCCAATGACTTTGTCATTTTTTGACCTGATGCAAAAAGAAAAACGTAAAAGTAGAGAAATCTAAATTTCAGTTGATATTCACATTTTTGTTTCTATTTTTCAGTAGCTAACTCAGTGACCTTTGAGCTACTTTAATAAATATTAATAAATCCATACTCTGAGTAATGGGAATATATTCTTTTCTAATAGTATATTTTTAGAGTATTGAATCCAAAATCTAGCTTGATTTAAAACACCATGTGTCCATGCATGCCAGGGGACTTCAGTTGTGTCCGATTCTTTGCAAACTTATGTACCATAGCCACCAAGCTTCACTGTCCATGGGGATTCTCCAGGCAAGAATACTGGAGTGGGTTGCCAGGCCCTCCTTCAGGGGATCTTTCCATCCCAGGGATCGAACCCCTGTCTCGGGTATTCTGCGGTGGCAGCTGGTTTCTTTACTGCTAACGCCACCTGAGAAGCCCTTACAACACCACAGGAGTCTGTTTTTACTGGAGGTGGAGCCCCAGAAGGTCAGGTTAATCTCCATACACTTGGCCCTGGGAACAGACAGACTGCTAGAGCCCTGTGGAGCCAGGGGGCCAGGAACCAATCAATGTACCTCTTTCCCTCAACTGGAGTGTTGGTTGCAAGCTTGCAAAGGATCACATTATTGCTATAAGTCTCCCTGGAAATACTGTAGAGAAAATGAATCCTCCCATGAAACCCATTTTGGGGGAAACATTCAAAGCTGCACTCCCTGAGATTAAATATATATATATATATATATATATATATATATATATACTGAGAATGAGCATAATAAATACCTGTGTTTAAAAGGAAGAAATGGGGATTTCCCTGGTGGTCCAGTGGCTAAGACTCCAGGCTCCCAATTCAGGGGCGCCAAGTTCAATCCCTGGTCAGGGAACTAGATCCCACATGCTGCAACTTAGACCTGGTTCAGTCAAATGAAGAAATAAATAAATATTTTTAAAAAAATAAATAAATAAAAGGAAGAAATGAGTTTTCTTTTAAAGTTTATTTTAAAACTTTAAATAAACTCGAGTTTATTTAAACTCGAGTTTATTCACATTTATGTTGACTTTTTCCCCCTTGTTAGCACATTAGGTTGCCTTCAAAAAACTAAATTACCTGCTCATCTTTATTTTCATATTTTAGATTATGGGTGGATTTGCATATTGTTACTGCAGTTATGGTGGAAGGTGGCAAACTCAGTTCTAAAACAGACTTGTGGCTAAAATACATGTGTTAACTAAGGGAGGGAAATCTGTTAATTGTTATGTTTATTACCAAAATATGAAGTTGGGTTCTTGACAAAGCAAATATTTGTTTCATATAGAAAATCATGGTTAAAAAAAAAAAGGATTATTATGCCCACCCTAGAACATTTACTTAAACTACAGTATTAGAGAAGAAAAAAAAGAACATGCATGAATTTTAACACTGTGCTGTTTTGAATTAAGTATTTTGCGTGTCTCACTTAATGTCTGTAATTAACTTAGTGCTTCTAGACTTAACTTTATCGAGAAGACTGCTGAGGCTCAGAGAAGTTAAGAAAAATCCTAAAATGATGCACAGCAAGATGAGAACTGAGATCAATGTGCAAGGTCTGTGATATTTCTCCCTATTTTCTGCCACCAATGTCATGCCATCACAGGCCACCCTAGATTTGGACCAATCCTGGCTTTCAGCAGAGATGCTGTGTGTTTAACTTAGAGTGAAAAATCTTTTGAAATCTGCAAAATTTAATTAGGCACGTATTCATTATGCCACTTGAATCTTCACCATAGTCATAATGACTAGTGGCTATGTATTTTAGATAAATAATTTAGATGTTATCATCATTATAAAGTAAATAGATCCCTAAATAGAATAGGCACTTTATATTGGACTCTTTAAATTCTATCTGCTCACATAAGTTCCCTTTACAGCTCTGGGAAATGAAATAGCCATTTGCCCTAATTAAAAATATTGTGATACTCACATACTCTACCACACCATTGCACCTCACCCTGGATCACACTTAGCATGCAGTTCCCTATTTGTCCTTTATCAGGCAACTATCCTATAGGAGGTAAATCACATGAGACCCCATAGTAGCCCAAACCAGCTTTATATGCTTAGCTCAAAGTGTTATAGCAGTCGGCCAAGTCCTAACATATTTCATTATCTGGCTTCTTAGAACACAGCAGAGTGGCAGCAAGGCATTAAAAGGAATAATGCTCAACCTATTTGAGAAACTACAAAAAGTTATGGCTTCTTAAAAGTAGGGTAATGAGAAAAATCTCTAAAGGGAAGACAGAAAAAGCCAAGTCCTAACATATTTCATTATCTGGCTTCTTAGAACACAGCAGAGTGGCAGCAAGGCATTAAAAGGAATAATGCTCAACCTATTTGAGAAACTACAAAAAGTTATGGCTTCTTAAAAGTAGAGTAATGAGAAAAGTCTCCAAAGGGAAGACAGAAAAACTGAATAAAGGAAAACACAAGCAAGAAACAAATGAAAGACTCAGGTTGATATAAGCATAGGTTATTGTCTTATATAAGGTAATATTATTGTTGTTTAGTCGCTAAGTCATATCCAGCTCATTTGCAACCCCATGGTTTGTTGCCCACCAGGCTCCTCTGTCCATGGGGATTCTCCAGACAAGAATATTGGAGTAGGTTGCCGTTTCCTTCTCCAGGAGATCTTCCGGACCCAGGGACTGAAACTGTGTCTCCTGCATTGGCAGACGGATTCACTCATGCCACTTGGGAAGCCCCTTAAGGTAATATTAGCACCTGGAATAAATAAATTTCCAAGTTTTAGTAACAAGCACGTTACTCATTATGCTCCACACAATGACTCAGGGATCCAGGCTTCTGATAGCTCCACCAGCCACAATATCATCTGCAAACAGCTGGCTGAGGCACAAAGAGTCAGTGGAAATCCTGTCTCATCAGCTCTGCTCGCTTTTCACTGATAAGAACAAGTTCAATGGCTTCATCTGAACACAAAGGAACCTGGGAAATATAGTCTTTGGCTGACCTATCCTAG
>SJYC01123118.1:0-20714 GCA_006408675.1 Madoqua kirkii
TCTATTTGCCATAAAGTGATGGGACCAGATGCCATAACCTTTGTTTTCTGAATGTTGACCTTTAACCAAGCTGTTTCACTCTCCTCTTTCACCTTTATCAACAGGCTGTTTAGTTCCTCTTCACTTTCTGCCATAAAGTGGTATGACCTGCATATCTGAGGTTGTTGATATTTCTCCTGACAATCTTGATTCCATCTTGTGAGTAATTCAGCCTGGCATTTCACAAGATATACTCTGCATATAAGTTAAATAAGCAAAGTGACAATATGCAACATTGACCTACTCCTTTTCCAATTTTGAGGCAGTCTGTTGTATGTCTTGTTCTAACTATTATTTTTTGGACCTGCATACAGGATTCTCAGGAGTTAGGTAAGGTAGTGTGGTATTTCCATCTCAAATTTCCACAGTTTTTTTTGTGATTCACACAGTCAAAGTCTTTTGTGTAGTCAATGAAGCAGAAGTAGTTGTTTTTCTGGAATTCCCTTGTTTTTTTATTTGATCCAGTTGATGTTGGCAAGTTGATCTTTTCCTCTGCCTTTTCTAAATCCAGCTTGTACATCTGGGAGTTTTCAGTTCAGGTACTGCTGAAATCCAGCTTGAAGAATTTTAATCATAATCTCGTTAACACACGAAAAGGGTATAATTGTATGGTAGCTTGAACTTTCTTTGGTATTGAAATGAAAACTGACCTTTTCCAGTAAATTTGTTCAATTCAGCACCAACCTTGATCTAATGATCTGCTATGTGTAGATCACTGTATTTAAACATTGGGGAATACACAAGAGTATTTTAGAAATGTTGAAATATATGAGATTGTTATTGTTACCACTGTTGTTTAGTCACTAAGTCGTGTTCAGCTCTTTTCTGACCCCATGGATTGTAGACTGCCAGGCTCTTCTTTCTATGGGATTTCTCTGCCAAGAATACTGGAGAGGGCTGTGATTTCCTTTTCCAGGGGATCTTCTCAACCCAGGGATCAAACCCATGTCTCCTGAAGTGGCATGTGAATTCTTTACCACTGATCTACCTGGGAAGTCCCTAGTTACTTGTTAGTGATTTCTGGTTTAATTACTTATGGTTAAAGCAATTAAATCTTTGAAATTCATTGAGTTTCCTTTATGGCTTAGTACATAATCAGTTTTCATAATTAGCCTGTGAACACATGAAAAAATATTTCTGTATGGAACATGAAACCTAGCATTGAGAGACATTTATAGTTAGAAATACTCAGTAAAGTCAGTTCAATTACTCAGTTGTGTCTGACTCTGTGACTGCATGGACTGCAGCATGCCAGGCTCCCTGTCCATTACCAGCTCGCAAAGCTTGTTCATACTCATGTCCATTGAGTTGGTGATGCCATCAATCATCTCGTCCTCTGTCATCCACTTCTCATGCTTTCAGTCTTTCCCAGCAGCAGGGTTTTTCCCAGTAAGTCACTTCTTCACATCAGGTGGCCAAAGTATTGGAGTTGCAGCTTCAGCATCAGTCCTTCCAATGAATATTCAAGACTGATTTCCTTTAGGATTGACTGATTGATCTCTTTACAGTCCAAGGGACTCTCAAAAGACTTCCCCAACATCGTAGTTCAAAACCATCAATTCTTCAGGGGTCAGCTTTCTTTATAGTCCAACTCTCACATCCATACTGAAAAAACCATAGTGTTGATTAGATGGACCTTTGTCCATAACTAATGTCTCTGCTTTTCAATATGTTGACCATGTTGGTCATAGTTTTTTTTCAAGGAGCAAGCATGTTTTTTATTTCATGGCTGCAATAGTGATTTTGGAGCCCCCAAGAAATAAAGTCTGTCACAGTTTCCACTGTTTCCATTGTTTCCCATCTATTTGCCATGAAGTGATGGGACTGGATGCCATTATCTTAGTTTTTTGTGTTGAGTTTTAAGCCAACTTTTTCCACTCTCCTTTCTTTGACTTTCATCAAGAGGCTCCTTAGTTCTTCTTTGCTTTCTGCCATAAGGGTGGTGCTATCTGCAAATTAGAGGTTATTGGTATTTCTCCCAGCAATCTGGATTCACATGATGTTCTCTGCATAGAAGTTAAATAAGCAGGGTGACAATATACAGCCTTGACTTACTCCTTTCCCAATTTGGGACCATTCTGTAGTTCTAAATTGGGTTCTAACTGTTGTTTCTTGACCTGAATACAGATTTCTCAGGAGGCAGTTGAGATGGTTTGGTGTTCCCATCTCTTTCAGAATTTTCCACATTTTGTTGTGATCCACACAGTCAAAGGCTTTGGCATAGTCAATAAAGCAGAAAGAGATGTTTTTCTGGAACTCTCTTGCTTTTTCGATGATCCAGCACATGTTGGCAATTTGATCTCTGGTTCCTCTGCCTTTTCTAAGCCCAGCTTGAACATCTGGAAGTTCATGGTTCACGTACTGGTGAAGCCTGGCTTGGAGAATTTTGAGCATTATTTTACTAGCATGTGAGGTGAGTACAATTGTGTGATAGTTTGAACATTCTTTGGGACTGGAATGAAAACTGACCTTTTCCAGTCCTGTGGCCATTGCTGAGTTTTTCAAATTTGCTGACAATTGAGTGCAGCACTTTAACAGCATTATCTTTTAGGTTTTGAAGTAACTCAACTGAAATTTGACTACCTCCACCAGCTTTGTTTGTAGTGATGCTTCCTAAGGCCCGTTTGACTTTGCATTCCATGATGTCTGGCTCTAGGTGAGTAATCACACCATCATGGTTATCTGGGTCATGAAGATCTTTTCTGTATTGTTCTGTGTATTCTTACCTGTTTTTCTTAATATCTTCTGTTTCTGCTAGGTCCATATTGTTTCTGTCTTTTATTGTGCCCATCTTTGCATGAAATATTCCCTTTTGTATCTCTAATTTTCTTGATGAGAATGGTAGTCTTTCCTGTTTTATTTTCTCCCTCTATTCTTTTGCATTGACCCCTGAGGAAGGCTTTCTTATCTCTCTGCAATATTCTTTAGAACTTTGTGTTCAAATTTCCTTTTCTCCTTTGCCTTTAGCTTCTCTTCTTTTCTCAGCTATTTCTAAGGCCTCCTCAGACAATCATGTTGCATTTTTGCATTTATTTTTATTGGGGATGTTCTTGATCATTGTAGCCTGTACAATGACATGAAACTCTGTCCATAGTTCTTCAGGCACTCTATCATATCTAATCCCTTGAATCTAAATTATCACTTCCATTGTATAATTTTAAAGGATTTGATTTAGATCATATCTGAATGGTTTAGCAATTTTCCCTACTTTCTTCAAATTATGTCTAATTTTGCAATAAGGAATCCATTATTTGAGCCACAGTCAGCTCCTGGTCTTGTTTTTGCTGACAGTATAGAGCTTCTCCATCTTTGGCTGCAGAAAATAGAATCAATCTGATTTCAGTATTGACCATGTGGTGATGTCCATGTATAGAGTCTTCCCTTATGTTGTTGAAAGAGGATGTTTGCTATTACCAGTGTGTTCTCTTGGAAAAACTCTGTTAGCCTTTGCCTTGACTCATTCTGTACCCCAAGGTCAAATTTGCCTGTTAGTTCAGGTATCTCTTTACTTCATACTTTTTCATTCCAGTTCCCTATGACTAAAAGGACAGCTTTTATGGATGTTAGTTCTAGAAAGCCTTGTAAGTCTTCATAGAACCATTCAATTTCAGTGTCTTACTGGTTGGAGCATAGACTTGGATTACTGTGATACTGAATGATTTTTCTTGGAAACAGACAGAGATCATTCTGCCATTTTTGAAACTGCACCAAGGTACTGCATTTTGGACTCTTTTGTTGACTATGATGGCTGCTCCATTTCTTTTAAGAGATTCTTGCCCACACTAGTAGATATAATGGTCATCTGAATTAAATTTGCCCATTCCAGTCCATTTTATCTCCCTGATTCCTAAAATGTCCATGTTCACTCTTGCCATCTCCTGTTTACCTTGATTCATGGACTGAACATTCAAGGGTCTTGTTCTAATGGATGGGGCCATGCTCAGCAAAAATTTAATCCAATTTTCTGTTGATAGATGGGCCTGGTTTCCCTCCCAGTTGTTTGACCTGAGACCAAACTATGGAGGGGGTAATGAAGGTAATTGCCACCTCCTTCAAAAAGTTCCATGCAGACACTGCTGCCTCAGTGCCAGAGACCCCACAGAAGTCCACTGTTGACCTCCATTGGAGACTCCCGGGCAATCACAGATAAGTCTGGGTCAGTCTCTTGTGGGGTCACTGCTCCTTTCTCCTGGGTCCTGGTGCACACAAGGTTTTGTTTGTGCCCTCCAAGAGCCTGTTTCCCCAGTCCTGTGTAAGTTCTGTAATCAAACCCCATTGGCCTCCAAAGTCAAATTCCCTGGGGATTCTTAGTCCCTTTGCCCTAACCTCAGGTTGGAAAATCTGTTGTGAGTCCAGTAACTTTTAGATAAACTATATAGTATTGTATAATATTATTAGTTTCTCAGTTGTGTCTGTCTCTTTGCAGCCCCATATACTGTAGCCTTCCAGGCTCCTCTGTCCATGGGATTCTCCAGGCAAGAATATTGCCGTGGGTCTCCATGCTCTTCTCCAGGCGATCTTCCCAACCAGGGATTGAACTCAGGTTTCCTGCATTGAAACAAAGATATATTATGTTAGAAACAAAGGATGTTTTAGTGTTCTAATGTTCATTTTATTGAGTTAGACAAAGAATAACAAAATAAAAAATTAAGGCTTTTCTATTCATTGTTACTAATTAGAGAATCACAGTAATTCCATCAATGAAAAGGACCTGAAAGTATGATGTGGTATTATGACTCCCTCCCCCATCCCAGAAAAATAAATTCCCAGGAAACAGTGGGTTAGATAAGTACCACTTTTTATTCAGGAGACTTTGGGAGAATTAAGAGAGGGGACCAGGGCTAACCTCATTTAGGAGAAAGACCTTTCTGAAGAAATGGGGTTCAAACAAACTCTCAAGGTCTAGTGGAATTAATCAAGGGAGAAGGAACCTCTTACTGCACTGCTCTGAAGGAGATAATCCCCAAGTTATGAAATTTGTTTCCTTTTTTCTGACTTTAGCAAAGTTATGGACACAGTTCAGCATGAACCCAGTGTATCAGGGCCCCTGGAGAGCTGACTGGCACTAATCACCCCTTCTCAGATAGAAGGCCTTTTTGGCTTTTCACTGCTGTGAATTCATGAGTCAAAGATGTTTGTCTCTTTAATCCCATGTGCAGGAGAAGAAGATGAAAATGATTTGATCAATCAGGAGTCTATTTCATAACAGCTGATTACAATCATTCGATACATATACCTTATTGAAATTGTTTATGATTTAAGACTGGAGAGCTGAAGCCTTCTGGTCCCATGGAAATCTGATCAAATGTTTGATGCAGTGAAAAAATATACTGAACTGGGAGACAGGAGACCTCAGTTCTAGACTCCAGTTCCTCACGAACAAGTCAAGCATTCTAGGGTGAGTTTGTGTGTTTGCTTAGTTATGTCCAACTCTGTCATCCCAGGGACAGCATTTACCCCACCCTCTCTGAATCCCTTACTTTTTCCCTCTCACTGCAGGGATACATGGAGGCAGGAGGTAGAAATCAACATTCACAGGGAAAACATTTTAATATGTTTAATACTGAAAAAAAAAAAAGAATTTAGAATTTAAAGTTCATTTGTTCAAGAGAGTTATTTTCTTATTAATTCATAAAGACACACACAATCCCAACTGTTTCAGATGCACTGGTAAAAAGAAACCTGATCCTTTCTTTCATAAATAGGATATATGAAAAATGTGTATGAATTCTAAGCTTATGTTTGGCTTATTTACCTTCTTAGAAGACTACAGATTTTTCCCTCTGTAGTTTACAGGACTTGTTCTAGTCATGGATCATAGAAATATAAAATTAGCATACAAAGGGCATTTGAATTGAAGGAGAGAAGATAGATTACAGAATGTCTAGAGAGTTGAGATAATTATACTCTTGTCAGAGGATTATTTATAACTTGTTTCTGCACAAAAATAGGAAAGGCCCCATACCTCAAATCTTTAGGCCTTTGGGAAACCAGTAGCCTTTGTCCAGCTGTGCTGGTTTAACTGGAGTCAATTTTCCTGGGTTGTGCTGATGATATTATCACGCCTGCTCCATCACAATCCTGCTGATTAAACAACCTTAGGCAGTTATCTTGCTGACAAGAAAATAAACATGATTTATATAGTTATACTTTCATAAGAAGAATGCCAATCAAGACAGAAAGGATCAGTTGTGTCAGAATCATCATTCATTTATTCACATGTCTGTGGGTGAAGAATGTCACCTGCATATCAGTAAACAGAAGATGCTGCAACCGTTGCGCCAACAGCCATGGCAGTGCCCCTTTGTCCTCAGCTTCCTACTGCACCCTCGAGGGACTCTGGACGAAGGAAACAGGGTGCTGACCCTAGACAGTTAACGTACATATCAAAGGAATGATTCCAGTGAGCCCAGGCTCTTGCATTTTCCCATACACAGAAAAGCGCTAAGTCCCTTACCTTGAGATATCTGGTTATTTTTTAGTTAACAGCAGTGTTTTGATGTTCTATCTGAGGCTTCTTCTTTTTTTTTTTTCTGCAAAAATTCCTGGCTCTTCTCTTACTTCTTCCAAACAGCTCCTCAGAGCTATCTGAGAGCATGGTCTCCCAGGCTTAAGTTCTCAGTCTGTGTCCACTCAATAAAATACTAATTCTGAACTTTTATGTTGTGTATTTCTTTCCAGTCAACATACCTATTTGCTTATTTATTCATTCATTGGTACTTTTACTAACATAGTGTAGTGATTGAAAGTAGTATGTTTAGAATGAGACAGAAAGTAAAAATCGCTCAGCTGTGTCAGACTCTTTGAGACCCTATGGCCTGTACTGTCCATGCAGTTCTCCAGGCCAGAAAACTGGAGTGGGTAGCCTTTCCCTTGTCCCAGGGATCCTCCCAACTCAGGGATTGAACCCAGGTCTCCTGCATTACTGGCAGATTCTTTATCAGCTGAGCTACCACGATGAGACAGAGCTAGACTGAAATTTGAGTGTGTAATTTTCTGTGTGACCTTGGGCAAATTATTTAATCTCTTAACTGTAGGTCTCCTTGGTGTTAATAATAGTACCCAGTTCATACAGTCATTATGAGGATCAAATAAGACATGATATAGTAGAAACTCAATAAATGTAAGGTATTAATAAAATTAAAATAGTACCTTTATACATCCCAGAGAAACAGAACTTTGGTGAATAATATAATGTAAGTTCAAAAATAAAATTAATATATTTGATTTACATTAAGGCTCACTTCTTAATAAGGCAAGAAAGAAATGTAAGATATACCCAACTGAATGCAGAGTTCCAGATAATAGTAAAGAGAAATAAGAAAGCTTTTTAAAATAAACAATGTAAAGAAATAGGGAAAACAATAGAACGAAAAAGACTAGAGATTCCTTCAAGAAAATCAGAGTTATCAAGAGAACACTTCATGCAAGAAAGGGCACAATGAAGAAAAGAAACAGCAATCCCACTGCTGGGCATACACACCGAGGAAACCAGAATTGAAAGAGACACATAGACCCCAATGTTCATTGCAGCGTTGTTTATAATTGCCAGGACATGGAAACAACCTAGATGTCCATCAGCAGATGAATGGATAAGAAAGCAGTGGTACATATACACGATGGAGTATTACTCAGCCCTTAAAAAGAATAAATTTGACTCAGTTCTAATGAGACTGGTGAAACTGGAGTCGATTATACAGAGTGAAGTTAGCCAGAAAGAAAAACACCAATACAGTATACTGACACATATATATGGAATTTAGAAAGATAGTAATTATGACCCTGTAAGTGAGACAACAAAAGAGACACAGAGGTATAGAATGGACTTTTGGCTTCTGAGGGAGAGGGAGAGGGTGGGATGATTTGGGAGACTGGCACTGAAACATGTATACTATCATATAAGAAATGAAGCACCAGTCTATGTTCAATACAGGATACAGGATGCTTGGAGCTGGTGTACGGGTTGATCCAGGGAGATGGTGTGGGGTGGGAGGTGGGAGGGCGCTTTGGCATTGGGAGATCATGTACACCTGTGGCTGATTCATGTCAATGTATGGCAAAACCAATACAGTATTGTAAAATAGAATAAAATATTAAAAAAAAAAAGAAATAGTAAGGAATGAACAAACAGAAGAGATTAAGAAAAGGTGACAAGAATATATAGAAGACTATAGAAGAAAGTTCTTAATGACTCTAGATAACCATAATGGTGAGGTCAGTCACTGAGAACTTGATATCCTGAAGTGTGAAGTCAAGGGGCCTTAGGAAGCATTACTACAAACAAAGTTAGTGGAAGTGATGGAATTCCAGCTGGGCCATTTAAAATTCTAAAAGATGATGCTATTGAAGTGCTGCACACAATTTGTCAATTTTTGGAAAACAACAATGGCTGCATAACTGGAGAAGGTCAGTTTTTACTCCAGTCTCAAAGGACAATGCCAAAGGATTGTTTAGGTCATTTCACATGCAAGCAAGATTGTGCCCAAAAATCCTTCAAGTTAGGCTTCAGCAGTATGTGAACTGAGAGCTTTCAGATGTATAAGCTGGGTTTAGAAAAGGCAGAGGAACCAGAGGCCAAACTGCCAACATTCCTTGGATCATGGAGAAAGCAAAACAATTCCAGAAAAACATCTGTTTCTGCTTCATTGACCACGCTAAAGTCTTTGCTTGCAGAGATCACAACAGACTGTGGACAGCTCTAAAGAGATGGAAGTATCTGATCACCTTATTTGTCTCCTGAGAAACCTGTATGAGGGTCAAGAAGCAGCAGTTAGAACCATACATGAAACAAGGTATTGGCTCAAAATTAGGAAGGTGGTATGACAAAGATGTATATTGTCACCCTGCTTATTTAGCTTCTGTGCAGTGTATATTATATGAAATGCTGAGTTGAATGAGTCACAAGCTTGAATCAAGACTGCTGGGAGAAATAACAACAATCTCAGAGATGCAGATGATACTACTCTAATGGCAGAAAGTGAAAAGAAACTAAGGAGCCTCTTGATGAGAGTGAAAGAGGAGAGCGGAAAGACTGGCTTGAATCTCAACATTCAAAAAAAATAAGATCATGGCATGCAGTCCCATCACTTCATGGTGAATATTAATAGAAGGGGAAAAGTGGGAGCAGTGATAGATTTTATTTTCTTGGACTCCAGAATCACTGTGGACAGCGCTGCCACAAGCGTATCTAAAGTCAATCTCCCATTTGGTTTAAGAGAAAACTACAAACTTTTTCACAGCACAGCACAGAAATGTGCAAGAAAAAGATATGAAAGTGTGACTACAGGTAAACTCTCCTGGGAAACTGCCATGGTTCTCTCATGTTTATAAACCATTTCTTAGGAAAAGTTGTGCAGGATGAAATAAATAGCAATTCTTACCAACAAAGGGGAGAGGGGATATCATAGGACTTGAAAGAAATTCTAGTAACTTATGTGGAATTGAATTTGAGATAAAGTGTGTATGTCTTAGATCTCATACATAGGTATTATTTTTTCTGCTGAACTACTAAAATAATCTTTTTATTAGCTGGCTTTGAAGCCTAGAGTCCAAAGGGAGAATTAGAGTTAAGCTGTTATGTATAAAGAAGGGACAGTGCAAAGGACACTGTGAAAGCTTTAGAAAAAGAACACAAAAATATTATCTTCTTTGTGTTTTGCAGACAAGGTTGTTTTTCTCAATCTTGTCTGCCCACACTCAACTAAACTATAACATAAAGTGCTAATGAGATCCTGAAAATAATAAACAGTGTGATTTTACATTCAGTGCTGAAAATTGGTGAATTTCCAATTCTCTCCTTATCATATAGAACAACGACCTTGGTAAATTGCACATTCCATCTTGCATGTAATTTTTGTAACCCAATATAATGTTGAGCCATTGGAAAAGACTCTGATGTTGGGAGGGATTGGGGGCAGGAGGAGAAGGGGAAGACAGAGGATGAGATGGTGAGATGGCATCACGGACTCGATGGGCGTGAGTCTGAGAGAACTCCAGGAGTTGGTGATGGACAGGGAGGCCTGGCGTGCTGCGATTCATGGGGTTGCAACAAGTCAGACACAACTGAGCGACTGAACTAAACTGAACTGATAATGTTGAGCCAAAATATCAAATGTGCTTATCTTATCTTGCTCTGATGGGAAGGCTCTCTTCTTTCTTGAATCCATGTAAAAACTCCCAACTCTCAACAAAATTGGCTAGGGTAGTAGGCACACGATAACCCTGTATGCGAGACAGCAAAAGAGACGCAGTTGTACAGAACAGACTTTTTGCCTCTGTGGGAGACGGAGAGGGCAGGATGATTTGGGAGAATGGAATTGGAACATGTATAATATCATACAAGAAACGGATCGCCAGCCTAGGTTTGATGCAGGATACAGGATGCTTGGGGCTGGTGCACTGGGGTGACCCAGAGGGATGGTATGGGGAGGGAGGTGAGAGGGGGCTTCAGGAGTGGGAACTTATGTACACTCGTGGTGGATTCACGTCGATGTATGGCAAAACCAATACGGTATTGTAAAGTTAAAAAACAATTAGAAAAAAAAATCTGGCTGCTATTCTTGATATAAAGTAAAGAAAGTGTGCTGTGAGGACATACAGTCTTGAGTTTGAATTTTTATTGTTACCAGTTGAATAACTATAAGCAAGTTAACTAATTTTTTTGAGTAGCAGTTGCTGATTTATAAAGTGATGGATCTGCTTTGCAAAGACTTTCAAGGATGTGAAAAAAGTACATAAAATGTCACTAGTAAGAGTTACTCAAAAATAACAGCCTTACTACTTCTGTTGATAAAAGTAATTTGTTTTAAAAAGTAATCGCTGAGTGTTCATATGGTACAAGGTACCAGTCTAGACACTGAAGCTTATAATGTTAGGATAAAACATAATCTCCACATGCATGGCCTAGGAGAGAGAACATTTCATGAAAAACACTTCCTCTTACTAATCATATAGCTAAGTTTACGTGTCAATTTGGCCAGGCCACACTACCAAGATGTTTTAGGAAATATTCTTAAGAATATTTCTGTGAAGATGTTTATTGAATGATATTAATTTTAAAATTGGTGACTTTGAGTAAAGAGGCATTCATTTTTCTAGTTGGAATAATTTTCAATAGTTTCCAGGCAAGAGTACTGGAGTGGGATGCCATTGCTTTCTCCGTATCGATAGTAAAACATTCAAGGAATTCTTTGTTCCTCTTTATTAAATATGGATACACAAAATTTTTAGAAAGTCAATCTTGTTTTATCAGTTGGTCAGACTGCTTCCATAAAGTTGCAGTTCTTATAAAACAGAAAAGTTTCATTTCACTTCTTAAAGTGAAATTTTGCAAATTCTTCAGTCTTGAGAGGTATTTATGTATAAGAATATATTTTTGCAAAAGTAAAATTGAGTGCTGTAATGGCCAAAGCTGTAAATAATCTTAGAAATAAAATATTTTGGACTGTAATTTAAGGCATACAATAAATATTTATGAACCCATATGGATATAAACAAATTATTGAATAAGTACATAAATGGAAGAGAGGAATTTACTCTTCCTTACAAATGGTTCCAGATAATTTATGTAGGTACTCCCCATTCCAAGAGTGGAGCTCTCCTACTCCAGTGCAGTTGAGTGTGGGCTACACTTGCTTCCCCAAGTAGAGTATGGAAAGTCTTGGGGAGTGTAGCAACTTTATAGTACATAGACTTGGTAAACATCACCTCAGCAAGGTTATTGATGATCATTTAAACATCAAAGATGAGTCATGTTGGTAGCATGTCCCCTTGAGGTGATATGATGAGAATTATACTTTACTTTTATCATCTTCCTCCCCAAACTCCATGATTCTAGTACAAACATGAAAAAGACATTGAGGTACATCTGCAAAAGCTTTGACCAGTGCTCCTCAAAATTTTCAGGTCATCAATGACAAGGAAATTCTGAGAAACTGTCGTGCATGGGTCAGAAGATTCTAGGAAGACATAATAGCTAAATGTAATATGGTACTCTGAATGAGATCCTGGGACATAAAAAAGTTATGAAGGAGAAAACTGGTGAAATTAGAATAAAGTGTTGAATTCAGTTAATAGTAACATACTAATGTTGGTTTCTTGTAACTTGTAAGAAATGGATCATGGTAGAATAGGGTAACATCAATAGAGGACAATGGATGGAGTTTATATAGAAGCCTTTGTACTAACTTTACAACTTTCTGTAAAATAATTCTAAATTTTAAAAAAATTAATGAAATAAATAAGCTATATGAGCCATAGATAAGTTTGCAAAATGCAAATAAAATAATGTAATTTGAAAGTGTCAGAAAGCAATGGCTAAATATGTTGGAATTGCTTTTGTTCTCCCTATGCTGTGGGACCTAGAGAAGCAATCCTTTGGGGTTCACAGTAAGGATTATTTTAAAAGATTATTGCATATTAAATTTTCTATAACAGAAACATTGAAAAGCTTATTTTTGCATTAATGATATCAGTATTTTAACAAAATGAATCAAGCAAATCATTTTATTTATCATATTTTTCAGAATCCTTGAGAGAAAGAAAAAATTCAACAAGCAATTATGATGTGCTATTCCAAAAAAAGTACCTGTGATTTTTTACTCAAAATACCAGGTGTTAACTTTCATCTTATTTTGAATTTCATTGGAATATTATCTATTGAAAATGTATAATGAATTTCCTTAGTGGCTCAAGGGTAAAGTGTCTGCCTGCAATGCAGGTAGATCAGGGTTCGATCCCTAGATCAGGAAGAGCCTCTGGAGAAGGAAATGGCAACCCACTCCAGCACCATTGCCCAGAAAATACCCCATTCCAGTACCTTTGCCCAGAAAATCCCATGGACAGAGGAGCCCAGTAGGCTACAGTCCATGGGGTCGCACAGAGTCGGACACGACTGAAGTGACTTAGCAGCAATGAATTTCTATTGCATTTTTTTTTTAGGAGTTGGAAAGGGAAGAGTTAGCTAGGACAGGAGGACATTAACACTGTCATAACATATGTAGACTTTCTATTTAAAGTCATCTGAAGCACCATCCAGACAACTTTATAAGGATTACTAAACTTTATAGCTTTGACTTAGCATCTTTGAATACTAAATGCTCTTTTTTTTTTTTTCCTGAGGCATTGAGTCTGGACAAATAATAGAAACAAAAATTGTGCACTTTAGACGGTTTTCCCCAAATTTCCTTTTTTAATGTTTTTATAATTGATTGTAGTAGTCTTGATTTGTAGTAGTTTTCAATTTCCATGGAGTAGATATTTCTTACCTGACCTATTTCGTGCTTCCAACAGGTTATTATGAAACATGGAGCTGGGAAGAAATGTGCACTTTTTGTTTCCTCAAGCCAAGTAAAGCACGCCTCCAAACAGTCCTCAAGTCCAGCACACCATCAAACAGCTCTTCACTTCTGCAAATGAATACCAATGAGAGATGTGAATCAAAACCACCACTTTTCACAGTTCATTCTATGAAAAAGGTTGCTACAATCAGTTACAAGGGCAAAACTCCACATAAGTCTTGGCTAATAAGCAATGCAAATCACATAAATGTGACTCATGTCAAAATCTGCACAGTTGTCTAATGTGTAAGAATGATATTTGATCAAATATCCAGACTAAAAATTAAAAAAAGAAGAAACTGATACAGTATTTTATTTTTTCATTATGTAATAGCATCTAAAATGAAGATTAATGTCACTCAAATTTACATTTCATTGTTTTGAATCTTCGTGGTAATTGAATTTTATGATTACTAAAATGGCTATTAAAGTGCATTACAAATTATATCACTTCATATAATTATTTAATAAAAGAAAGTTTCTATGGATCAAATCCCAAGTCTCAGTAATCCATTTGCAAAAATGATCACCCTATTTGAGATATCATACAAATTATATTCCAATATTAGTAGCAAGTAGTCAAAAGAGGTTTGTTTTTGAACATGACTACAACTTCAAGACTCAATTTGCATGTCAGGTGACACTTTGTTTATAGATTCACTTCCTGGAAAGAACTGGTAGACTTTAGGAAGGCCTTGCTAAATACGAAACAATTATACAGCATATATTGCACAGACAATGAAAATGAAACCTCCAGAGTCACAAATAAGCTTAGGTGTGAGAAAGTTCTGGGCTTTCCTTAGTGGCTCATTCATTGGTAAAGAATCCACCTGTCAATGCAGAAGATGGGGGTTTGATCTCTGGGTCGAGGAGATCCCTTGGAGAAGGAAATGGCAACCCACTCTAGTATTCTTGCCTGGGAGATCCCTCGGACAGAGGAACCTGATAGGCTACAGTTCATGGGATCACAAAGAGGCAGGCATGACTTAGTGACTAAACAATAACAAGGCGTCGATAGCAGAAATGATTTGACACCTTAGATATGTCCACTCCAATTCAATCTTTTCAGAATAACAGAAACAGGGATTGGAATTGGTTAGCTAAAGTTTAATAGAAAAGTTGAGAAAATAATTTCTAGAAGATAAGTTTAAATTACTTCTTCTCTAGATCCATCTCTAAAAATTGAGTGCCAATAATGCAATTAAAAGGTGAAAATGTTGCTATAGTTGAAAATCATTGTAACTAAATTTCCTGGTATTTTCCTTACAGGATTTTGGTCTTATCTGTAAACTTAAAATAGCTTTGCCCATACCAAGAAAGAGAGAAATATTTATCTGTGTTAGTTCTTTTGTGTCTTCTTTTCCCATTAAATTTTTAATCAACTTGAAGCTAATTTTGACTATTTTGGTGATTAATTTTGTGTCAACGTAGCTGGGCTGAAAGTTGCCCAGATATTTATTCAATTCTGGGTGTTTCTGTGAGACTGTTTTTGGTTGAGTTTATTGTTTGGCTTGATAGAGAACAAAGTAGATTGCTTTCCCTAATGTAGGTGGGCCTGTTCCAATCAACTGAGGCCTGAATAAAACAAAACTACTGACCACCCCTCCAATAAAACAGAATTCTTTCTGCTTGACCACCTGGAGCTGGGACATTAGGTTTTTCCTGCCTTTTGACTCCAACTAAAACATCGACTCTTCTGGATCCTGAGTTGCTGGTCTCTGGGCTTGAGCTCTATTATTGGTCCTCCTGGGTCTCCAGCTTGCCAACTGCAGATCTTGGCAGTGATCAGCCTTCAATAACTGTGTAATCTAATTGCTTAGAATAAAGCTCTCTCTCTCTTGTTCTCACTCTTTCTTACGTACCATATCTATATCTGTATGTATACATATATATTTCCTATTGGTCTTTTCTTTTTTTTTTTACAGAATCTTGTCTAATTCAACAATTAATAAAGATCTGGCTGTATTCCCTACTCTCACAATTTAGTCAATTATCTCAACATCATCAAGATCCTACTTTAATTTGACTTGCTTTATAGATTTATATTCTATTTTATTAATCTATGTCTAAGCATACCTTTATCAATACACATTATTTTAATCATGAGCACTTGACAAACACTTAATATTTAGTAGGGTTTGTCCCAATCAGTCCAAAATTTTTATGCTACTACAGTGAAATAAAGATGGGAGCTTGGCTGAGGTTTAAAATTAGCAAAGACATGGCTTTTCAACTTTCCTTTCTTCTTTCCTCTGTTGCTGCTTTCTTTTCTTCCAGGGAACCCCTTTTGCATGATGAAATCTACAAAATTCAAATACATATGGCATTACAAATCAAGCTGCCTTGGGTGGATCAAAACTCCCTTCACTTCTGCCTTCCTCCAACTAACCCTCCAGATGTTTCTTTATGTTCCCGGAAGCCCTGTTGGAAAACTACCTTCTTAAACTTTTATTTGCAGTTCCAAGGTATGTTTTTATTCTTTGTGTTTTCACAAATCATGGCATTTAAATGGCATTGTTAATATCACCACTTACCTAATGCATTTTCAATATCCTCTTTAATTCTTCCAAACCAGTGGAAAGGCAAGATGAAAAAGATTTATAAAATTGCTGTGTGGTTTATTTGCTTATTAAATGGCCCTACATTTATAGTCAGTTGTCATCAACAGATAACACATCAAAAGTAAACCTCAATTTCACATTGCAGAGTAGGTGTTTCTGATTTGAATGTTGTTTATCATAGAGAATATGTTACTAAATCTAGTTTATGGGAAGATTATGCCATTTAATTTACTTTTAGAGAGAGGAACATGCTCTCATGAAAAGCTGCATTAGCTATTAGAAAAGTAATATAGCTGTGGGCCTGTGCAGTTTCCAGGAAGCGTGAATACATTGCATTGACAAAAACAAGCCAGACATTTTTCTGGTGTGATTTGATGAAAAGAGTAGTGGACTGGTAATGAGGGCTAAGTTCAAGACCAGTTTGACAGTAACAAGCTGTGTAACTGTGAGGAGACAGATGTGTCCTGGAGGAGATGTCTCAGTGTACCTGGTGTCTCACCAATAATGTGAAATGATATATGATTTAACATGAAGTATATAACAAATATATGATAAATTTTACTGTATAATAAAATTTATAATAAAACATATGTAATAAATATAAAATAAAATCTGGGAGCCGCAATCTGATAAGACTTTATGATCAAGAGGAACTGCTTTCATTGTCCCAGCTGTCCTGATATAATTGGAGAAGATGAAATAGCTGCAGTAAAGTTGTATAGAGACAAGAGGAAAAAAGCCTCTTTCAGGGCCAACTTCATGGGTGGGTGTGTGTATATGCGTATGTAGTGGTGGGGAGTCTGTGTGGTGGTAGTACCGGTTTGAAGATCCAACAGGTGAGATTTCCTAATTTTTAGAGTGATTCATATCAGGGTTAAGTTAAACTCAGCTTACAGAAATGTCGAAACCTTCAGTTATTTGTACAATGTGAACTATATAATTCCAGGAAAGCAGATTCCTCAGGGGCAGGACTGCACAATAATCACTCCTGACAGGGCAGCATTTGGGAATCTTGGCTGACTGACTCACAGATTTTCCTGGGTGGACCCAAGTTTACTATTTCATGCTATTAAAAATTATAAGAAATTCTATAAAATACAGTTAGCAGTGATGTAAAGGCTTTTGCTTTTAGGTTTGAGTCATTTGTACTGTTCAAATGTTCTCAGCTTGATTATATAAACTTTAAAGACTGCACAGGTGGAATTCCTGGGTGGCTCAGGAAGTAAAGAATGTGCCTGCGATACAGGAGACACAGGAAATGTGGGTTCAATCCCTGGGTTGAGAAGATCCCCTGGAGAAGGAAATGGCAATCCACTCCAGTACTGTTGCCTGGAGAATCCACGGACAGAGGGCCTAGAGGGATATAGTCCATGGGGTCAGAAAAATGTCAGACATAACTTAAAGACTAAACAACAACAATGAGGTGGGATTGGTTAATATCTGTGTGGGCGATTATGAGTTCTTTTGGCCTTCCTCTTGTTATTTCTGCATGAAAATAATAAATATTAATATTCATTTATAAAAATTCAGTTCTGTTTCCAAAACATGGGTCCACATGAAGTGTGATTTTCAGTTCTGCAAACCTAATCACCATTCCAAGGCTTCCCTAAATATGAAATTATATGCATTGAACCCAAGGGCAACACTAGAAGCAGCAATTGTTGGCACAGTGCACTTAAACAGGATTGGGGAGTTTGAGGGGAGGGAGTGTCAGTTACAGATGTTCGATTTTGGCCCAGAGGAAAGTTTGTGTTTTCACCCAATAAATATTCAAGGTATTATTTATGTTCATCTACCATAGCACAGAGGCTTCCCTGGTGGCTCAGAGGTTAAAGCGTCTGCCTCCAATGTGGGAGACCTGGGTTCAATCCCTGGGTCAGGAAGACCCCCTGGAGAAGGAAATGGCAACCCACTCCAGTATTCTTGCCTGGAGAATCCCATGGACGGAGGAGCCTGGTAGGCTACAGTCCACGAGGTCGCAAAGAGTCGGACACGACTGAGCGACTTCACTTACTTACTTACCATAGGACAAGCATTATATTCAGGCACTAGGAAAACAGAAAACAAAAATGCAGTCAAAAAACTAAGTTTTACTAAAATCTGCTACATATTTTAATAACATTATTATTAATTTTATAATAATTTTAAAAAGTGGGCTTCCTTGGTGGCTCAGATGGTAAAGAATCAGCCTGCAATGCAGGAGAGCCAGGTTCAATCCCTGGGTTGGGAAGATCCCCTGGAGGAGGGAATGGCTACCCACTCCAGTATTCTTGCCTGGAGAATCCCATGGACAGAAGAGCTGGGCAGGCTACAGTCCATGGGGTTGCAAAGAGTTGGAGATGACTGAGCAACTGACACAACTACTACTAATATTAATAGAGATTTACCTTGTTCTTTAGTTTGGAATGTATTTCTGTTTCTTCATTTTCCTGGATTTCTGTCTGTTGTTATATGCACATGAGGTATTATGTAGATTTCCCATTCTTAACTAAATGATCTCATGTAGGAGATTAACTTCCTCAGAAGGCCCTGCTCAAGCTTCTCATTGTCTCTCAAACCTTTGTAATTGTCCAAGCCGCCTTCTTGGTCCATTATGGCTCCTTGTATTGAAGGATGTGCCAAGATCCATCATGTTCCAAAGGGGTGAATTGTACTCAGCACTTGGATGAAGGCTGATTGGAAGTTAGATGCTGAGGCAGCAGCTGGAAAGGTCTGTAGTGAAGCCCATTCCAAGTAAAACTGGCAGATGGGTGTTTTTGCTTGCTCTGTCTGTCTGTAGCCATGAGGGCATGGTGATGGTTTGGTGATAGTGGTGGTGGTAGTGTATATGTGCTCCTGTGCCTGTCAAGAACTGCTTATTTATTTGTTCCACAGGTCTCATAAATGGAAGCCTCATTGCTTATCAGAGTGATCTGAGGCTTGCTCCTTGGATACTGGCTATAAAAGGTAGACACAGATATGTACAAGCTCCTTCCAGGAAAATACTAGAGACTAGAGGGATGAGATGGGGGAAATATTAGCCACCTTTTCCTGTCCCTGGGGAGGATCAAAGCTGGCCCTTAGGGCTGTGCTAAATTAGATACCTGATCCTCAAGCAATAGTTTTAAATGTAGATGGACCCTGAAAAGACCAGTACTTGGAAATTTTTGCCTCCTCCTTCTGTGCTGAGATCTAGGGGAATAGCCACAGCAAGTGCTCTGCACCTATTAACAATTCTTCTTTTTTGTCTATAGTCTTGTGAGTTGTATGGACATAAGTGTTATTGGCTTTCAGAGTGAGCCAATATTGGGGAGCCATCTCATGAACAAGATTCTTAAAAGTTGGGGTACTAAATGTGTGTGTGTGTGTGTGTTTGTTTTTAAACACTATACTACTCAGGGGAAGCTGAGAGTTGGGAGTTTCCTCTGGATTATTTGGTACTATAACAGGGTTTATGGATAGAGGGTGTCTCAGCCTTTCCTATCGGTTTGGTTTTGAGTATTTTCTCCTTTGCCCAATATGGAGGAGTTGCTTAGCTAGTTTTGGGGTATCTTTCAGAGGTAATTACTTTGTGTGTAGCTGTAAATTCACCATGTCCAAGGGAGAAGTGGAGTTCACAAGCCTTCTACGTTGCCATCTTGGTTGACCCTTTTCTGCATTTTTTTTTTTTTTTAATCAGTTAGGATTACAAAAAAAAAAAAGGGAAACTGTGGCCATGGACTATAGTAGATCTGACTTCCTTAATAATTGCTGGAGTATCACAGCTGTAGCCTGGTAGCCCTTCTGGTCTGTTCCTTTTCGTTTCTGGGTGCTGAATCTGATGGCAGTGACTTGCCCCAAGCTTACTTCCCCTGGGAGAGTCTCTGTCCCCTCCGCCTCCTTGCCTTTCTTCTTTCTACTTCAGTAGCCTTTTCACATACAGCTGCCAGACCTCCCTTTATGCATTCATGCATCTGTATCGTCGACCCAACTGTAGGCTCTTTGGTGAAAGAAATCACTTCTGAAGATCTGTATTTACTACAACATGAGGATCCAATATTTCTATAGGGAAGAAAGAGTATCTTATGGTTACTTAGGAGGTCTTCAGAATTCATGAAATAATGTGTCGTCTTAATGTAGAGAACTGCTTGGAGATGTGACTTAGGGCATTGACTAGGAAGGGGGTGGAACAGAGCACTTTGAGGTCAATGGACTCCTTACTTTCCATCCTCTATCTTTGCTGTTCCATTTTTACCTTGAAGATTTTTTTCCTTCAAGGAAGTATTCAGATAATTTTAATGTGACTAATACCCTATAATTGAGTAAACATTTTTATTAAGAAATAGAACAAAAAAGCCTAAAATGCTTGCTGAAAATTGGATGACATAAACCTATCCCATCATGTAAATTGCTTTACTATTTCAATAGCTCAAACTAAACCAGTTCCTTTTGAAATGTAGGTGGAACAGAGCACTTTGAGGTCAATGGACTCCTTACTTTCCATCCTCTATCTTTGCTGTTCCATTTTTACCTTGAAGATTTTTTTCCTTCAAGGAAGTATTCAGATAATTTTAATGTGACTAATACCCTATAATTGAGTAAACATTTTTATTAAGAAATAGAACAAAAAAGCCTAAAATGCTTGCTGAAAATTGGATGACATAAACCTATCCCATCATGTAAATTGCTTTACTATTTCAATAGCTCAAACTAAACCAGTTCCTTTTGAAATGTATAAAAATTGCAAATAAGCATCAGCACAGAAATCCTTACAATGTCGAAGAAGCACTGGCTCTGCCACCAAAAAAAAAAAAAAAAA
>SJYC01123120.1:0-64660 GCA_006408675.1 Madoqua kirkii
CTTGATTCATGGACCTGACATTCCAGGTTCCTATGCAATATTGCTCTTTACAGCATCGGACCTTGTTTCTATCACCAGTCACATCCACAGCTGGGTATTGTTTTTGCTTTGGCTCCATCCCTTCAGTCTTTCTGGAGGTCCTCTGATCTCCAGTAGCATATTGGGCACCTACTGACTTGGGGAGTTCCTCGGTCCCCTTCCCTAGGCATCACCAATTCAAAGCCGCGTGAATAGGAAGATTCACAGAAGGTTTGGGGCTATGATCTAACCTTGTGGCTCAGTTGATAAAGAGTCTGCCTGCAGTGCAGGAGACCCAGGTTCGATCCCTGGATGGGGAAGATCCCCTGTAGAAGGAGATGGCAACCACTCCAGTATTCTTGCCTGGAAAATTCTATGGACAGACATGTGGTCACAAAGAGTCAGACACAACTGAGTTACTAACACTTTCACTTTCTTTCACTTTGGAGCTGTGAAAGGATATGTGTGTTTGTAGGGACAGGAACATAACCCCAAATTGCACTATTAGCCATGCCTCTCCTTAAAAGGGTCTTAGCCATTCCTGGCCTGGTAGAACCTCCACACAGAACTTAGACAATACTCTAGGCTCCCCTCCACTCCACCCTCCCAATAAATACTGTTTCTTTCTTATATGTGAGGATGCCAGGCAGAAACCCAAAGTCTGTCCTTCATTACATAAAGCAATGTGGTTCTTTTGTGTAGCTCTTGGCCCATCTCAGGACTATTTTTCTTCAGCCAAGATGACGCTTCTACACATTGTGTTTCCCCAAACAAAGAAGGTTTGCTTGTCCTTTATGAAAAAATCTGCTTTTGGTTTCTAAACTAACTTCTATTTTCTGCCCATACCACATGAATCATTCACACATGAATAATCAAAGGTGTAACAATGTAGAGGTTCCTGTTTATCCAAAATACTCCATGAGAATTTCTTATGGAAAAGCAGTCAGAATGAGATCCAGCCTTTCTCTGAAGCACCTCATTACTTTTAAGGACTTCCTCTGGGAAGCCTGATGACCGTCCTTTGCCCCATTGCACACATTCCCCATCCCTCCTCTTCCGGGGCTGCTTTGAGGGCTTCTGCCTGTGGAGAGAAAGATGGAGCAGAGCCTAGAGTTTCAGAGACAAAGATCATGGTTGGTGGGAACAGCAGGATTCCAAGGGGCCGCTTCCAGTGGGTGGGCGCCTGTAAATCAGGGAGGGTGGAGAAGAAATGCCTCTGAGTGCAGCAGGTCTAGAGCACTGAGAGAGGGAGCACACTGGTGTATGGGAGAAAATCGGAGAGGAGAAGAGTTTTTAATTTTAGTCATGACTCCATGGGTCATAAATTAGATTTCCATTAATATCTCCAAGTGAGTACATTGGGATTACGTTGAATTACTTTTATTTGCATGTATGTGTACGTGTTGTTGGGTGTGTTTATGTACCATAGATCTGAAACTGGATCCTCTTGGGCTAAATAGTCTATTTAGTTTACAAATAAAATAAAGGAAAAAGTCAGGAAACTTGAGTAGAAACCCAACATATAGCATTTACAAGTCTTTTTCTTTAAAATTTTATTTTTTTATTGAAGGATAATTTATAGAATTTTGCTCTTTTGTGTCAAACCTCAACATGAATCAGCCATAGGTATACATATATCCCTTTTGAAGCTCCCTACCATCTCCCTCCCCATGCCACCCCTCTAGGTTGATACAGAGCCCCTGTTTGAGTTTCCTGAGCCATACAGCAAATTCCCGTTGGCTATCTACTTTACATATGGGAATGTAAGTTTCCATGTTGCTCTTTCCTGTATCTCACCCTCTTCTCCCCTTTCCCCATGTCCATAAGCCTATTGTCTATGTCTGTTTCTCCACTGTTGCCCTGTAAATAAGTTCTTCAGTGTCATTCTTCCAGATTCTGTATATACGTGTTAGAATACAATATTTAACTTTCTCTTTCTGACTTGCTTCACTCTGTATAATAGGTTCTAGGTTCATCCACTTCATCAGAACAGACTCAAATGCATTCCTTTTTATGGCTGAGTAATATCCCATTTTTTACATGTACCACAACCTCTTTATTCATTCTTCTGTCAATGGATATCTAGGTTGCTTCCATGTTCTATCTATTGTAAACAGTACTGCAATGAACAATGGGAAACATGTGCCTCTTTCAACTTTGGTTTCCTCAGAGTATATGCCTAGGAGTGGGATTGCTGGGTCATATTATAGTTTTATTCCTAGTTTCTTAAGGAATCTCCATACTGTCTTATCCTTTTTATGGCTGAGTAATATCCCATTTTTTACATGTACCACGACTTCTTTATTCATTCTTCTGTCAATGGATATCTAGGTTGCTTCCATGTTCTATCTATTGTAAACAGTACTGCAATGAACAATGGGAAACATGTGCCTCTTTCAACTTTGGTTTCCTCAGAGTATATGCCTAGGAGTGGGATTGCTGGGTCATATTATAGTTTTATTCCTAGTTTCTTAAGGAATCTCCATACTGTCTTCCATAGTGGCTGTATCAATTTATAGTCCCACCAACAGTGCAAGAGTGTTCCCTTTCCCCCACACCCTCACCTGTATTTATCATTTGTAGACTTTTTGATGATGGCCATTCTGATTAGCGTGAGGTGATATCTCATTGTAGTTTTGATTTGCATTTCTATAATAATAATAATAATGAAAGAGTGATATTGAGCATCTTTTCATGTATTTGTTAGCCATCTGTATGCCTTCTGGGAGTAATGTCTGTTTAGGTCTGTCCTCCACTTTTTAATTGAGTTGTTTCTTTTTCTAGCATTGAGTTGTTTGAAGCTGCTTGCATATACTGGCAATTAATCCTTTGTCAGTTGTTTCATTTGCTATTATTGTCTCCCATTCTGAGGATTGTCTTTTCACCTTGCTTATAATTTCCTTTGCTTTGTAAATGCTTTTAAGTTCAATGAGGTCCCACTTATTTACTTTTGTTTTTCTTTCCATTACTCTAGCAGATGAGTCATAGAGGATTTTGCTTTATGTCATCGAATGTTCTGCATATGTTTTCCTCTGGGAGTTTTATAGTTTCTGGTCTTACATTTAGGTCTTCAATCCATTTTGAGTTTATCTTTGTGTATGGTGTTAGGAAGTGTTCTAATTTCATTCTTTTACATGGAGCTGTCCAATTTTCTCAACACCATTTATTGAAGAGGTTGTTTTTGCCTCATTGTGTATTCTTGCCTGCTTTGTCAAAAATAAGGTACCCATAGGTACATAGATTTATTTCTGGGCTTTCTATCTTGTTTCATTGGTCTATATTTCTATTTTTGTGCCACTATCATACTGTTTTGATGAATTCAGCTTTGTAGTATAATCTGAAGACAGGAAGGTTGATTCCTCCAGCTCCATTCTTATTTCTTAAGACTGCTGTGGCTATTAGGGGTCTTTTGTGTTTCCATATGAAATGGGAAATTCTTTGTTCTAGTTCTGTGGAAAATGCCATTGATAATTTGATAGGGAAGGCATTGAATCTGTATATTGCATTTGGTAGTATAGTCATTTTCACAATATTGATTCCTCCTACCCAGGAGCATGGAATAGCTCTCCATCCATTTATGTCTTCTTTGATTTCTTTCATTAGTGTCATAATCTTCTGTGTACAGTTCTTTTGTCGCCTTAGGTAAATTTATTCCTAGATATTTAATTCTTTTTGTTGCAATGGTGAATGGAATTGATTCTTTAATTTCTCTTTCTGATTTTTCATTGTTAGTACATAGAAATGCAAGTAATTTCTGTGTATTGATTTTGTATCCTTCGACTTTGCTAAATTCACTGATTAGCTGGAGTAATTTTCTGATACTATCTTTAGGGTTTTCTATGTATAGTATCATGTCATCTCCAAACAGTGAGGGCTTTACTTCTTTTCTGGCCTGAATTTCTTTTATTTCCTTTTCTTCCTTGATTGCTGTAGCGAGGACCTCCAGAACTATGCTGAATAGGACTGGTGAAAATGGATATCCTTGTCTTGTTTTTGATCTTGGGGAGGATGTTTTCAGTGTTTCACCACTGAGAATAATGTTTGCTGTAGGTTTATCATATATGGCCTTTTCTATGTTGAGCTAGGTTCATTCTATGCCCCTCTCCTTTTTTGAAGAGTTTTAATCATAAATGGGTATTGAATTTTGTTAAAGGTTTTTTCTGCATGTATTGAGATTTTCATATGGTTTTTATCTTTCAGTTTGTTAATATGGTGTATCACATTGATTGGTATATATTGAAAAATCCTTGCATTCCTGGAATAAACCCACCTTGATCATTGTGTATGAGCTTTTTGATATGTTGCTGAGTTTTGTTTGCTAAAATTTTGTTGAGGATTTTTGCATCTCTATTCATCAGTGATACTGGCTTTGCAGTTTCCTTTTTTTGTGTTGTCTTTGTCTAGTTTTGATATCAGGGAGATGGTGGCCTTGTAGAATGGGTTTAGAAATGTTCCTTTGTCTTCAATTTTTTTGAAAGCACTTTAGAAGGATAGGTGTTAGCTCTTCTCTAAATGTTTGATAGAATTCTCCTTTAAAACTATATGATCCTGGGCTTTTGTTTTTTGAGGAGATTTTGTTCACAACTTCAATTTCAGTGCTTGTAATTAGGTTGCTCATAATTTCTGTTTCTTCCTGGTTCAGTCTTGGAAGATTGAACTCTTCTAAGAATCTGTCCATTTCTTCCAGGTTATCCATCTTATTGTCATACAGTGGTTCATAATAGTTTCTTATAATCCTTTGTATTTCTGCATTGTCTATTGTAACCTCTCCTTTTTCATTTCTAAATTTGTTGATTTGATTCTTCTCTCTTTTTTTCTTGGTGAGTCTGGCTAAAAGTTGTCAATTTTGTTTTTCTCAAAGAACTAGCTTTTAGTTTTATTAATCTTTACTATTTTTTCTTTTATTTCTTTTTCATTTATTTCTGCTTGGATTCTTATGATTTCTTTTTTTTTTCCTTCTTTTTCCAGGTGTTTTAATTATAAAAGGTTTAGTCAATATTTTTCTTGTTTCTTGAGGTAGGATTGTATTTCTATAAACTTCCCTCTTAGAAATATTTTGCCACATCCCATAAGTTTTGAGTTGTCGTGTTTTCATTGTCATTTGTTTCTAGAATTTTTTTGATTTCCCTTTTGATTTCTTCAGCAACCTGTTGGCTGTTTAGAAACGTGTTGTTTAATCTCCATGTGTTTGTGTTTCTTACAGTTTTTTTTTCTTGTAATTGATATCTAGTTTCATAGCATTGTGGTCAGAGAAGTTGAGGTTTGATCTGTGACCCAAGATGTAGTCTATCTTGGAGAATGTTCCATGGGCACTTGAGAAGAAGGTGTATTCTTTTGCATTTGTATAGAATGTCCTGAAGACATCAATGAGATACATCTCATCTAGTGTATCATGTAAGACCTGTGTTTCCTTACTAATGTTCTGTTTTGGTGATCTGTCCGTTGGTGTGAGTGGGCTGTCAAAGTCTCCTACTTTGATTGTGTTACTGTCAGTTTCTCCTTTTATGTCTGTTAGTGCTGATGATTGGGTTTGTATTTTTGTCCTGTTCGTAGTTTAGATGAGGTGTCCTGCACAGGGTGATACTGGTGGTTGGGTGATGCCCAGTCCTGTATTCAAGTAGTTTCCTTTGTGTAAGCTCTCACTATTTGATATTCCCTAGGACAAGGCAACGGCACCCCACTCCAGTACTGTTGCCTGGAAAATCCCATGGATGGAGGAGCCTGGTGGGCTGCAGTCCATGGGGTCACTAAGAGTCAGACATGACTGAGCGACTTCCCTTTCACTTTTCACTTTCCTGCATTGGAGAAGGAAATGGCAACCCACTCCAGTGTTCTTGCCTGGAGAATCCCAGGGATAGAGGAGCCTGGTGAGCTGCCGTCTATGGGGTCGTACAGAGTCGGACACGACTGAAGCGACTTAGCAGCAGCAGCAGCAGCAGCAGCAGCACCAGGATTAGTTCTCTGGTAATCTCTGGTCTTGGAGTCAGTGCTCCCACTCCAAAGGTTCAGAGCTTGATGTCTGGTCAGAAACAGAGATTCCACAAGTGGTTTGTTATGGCATTAAGTGAGAGTAAAACAAATGTTCAAAAACAAGAAACCAAAAATGAACCCCAGAAAAATGGCAGTAACAAAATCAGGCAAATAATAATTAAAATAATGGAATATATACATATACATTCATGAGCAGAGTCTAAACAGTTCACCAAAAATAAAGTACAGTAGGTTGACCACGAGAACAAAAGAAATAAAAAATTATATTTGTCAGTTAAGAACAAAACTAACTAAAGCACAATGCGAAGTGGGAAATAAAGCAATGAAAACAAAACAAATATCTTGAGAGGAGAAGAAAGAAAGAAAAGAAATAAAGAATAGATATACAAAGTTAAATAGAGGTTGATAAAGAAGATTTATATACATTAAGGATTAACTGCAAGGGGACAAGAACAGTAGGAAAAGCAAACAAAGGAATAAATGTAGAAAAATAATAATAGATTAAAAAAAACTAAAATTAAAAAAATAAAAAGGAATACTCCACAGAACTGCAAAGGCCCAACATAGAGGCAGAGGTTTATAACAACAATAAAAACCCTGCATGAGGGAGTAAAAAAAAAAGCTTAAAAGCTTAATTAGATTTGATAGTGCCAATAAAATAAACAACTACAACAGAGGATGGGGGGAGGAAAAAAAAAGAAAAAAAAATCCAAAAGAATCTACAGAATAAGTCAGAACATAAGAATAATAAATGTTTTCCTTAAGTCACTGCTGTCAGAGTCCTTTCCCTCTCTGGGAGTCACAATCCACCTCACCTCCCTAGGATGCCCTCCAACACTGTGCTGATCTCTGGACCTGCTGTGGGGGCAGCTCATATGCTAATCTGGTCCTACTCCTGTGTGTTCTTGCTTCCAATGTCCACAGCTATCAGAACTAGTTTGGTTTCTTTTGTGGGAGTGCTCAATTACCTTTTATATATTCTGTAGACGCAGTTTGCCTAGTTGATCATGTGGATTTAATCTGCAGCTTGTACAGCTGGTGGGAAGGTTTTGGGCTTCTTCCTTAGCCACACTGCCCCTGGGTTTCAACTGTGGCTTTATTTCCACCTCTGCATGTATGTTGTTCACTGGGGTTTGCTCCTGAGGCTGCCCTGGAGGACTTGGGTTTGCCCCTGTGAGGGCCTGATGTGGAGGTGATGCAGCTGCTTGGGTTGCAGGGGTTCTGGCAGCACCAGGTACTCAGGAATTGTCAGCTAGGGTAGCAGGAAATATAGTGCTCTAGAAGGGTATTGCAATCAGTGTTGGTCAATATCATCCAGTATTTTTGCCTGGAGAACCCCTGCACCCCAACCCCCACCCAACAGAAACCTGGCAGGGCACTGCCTACAGGGTCGCAAAGAGTCAGACACTACTGAAGCAACCCTGTGTGCATAGGTGCAGGATTTTTGCCTGTGGCAGCTCTGCCCCAGTGAGAGTTGAGTATGAAGGTGGTGCAGCTCCTTGGCTTGCAGACCCAGGAGATGCCAAGTGTTTGGGGACATGGACTGCCTCCACCGCAGGAGTTATGACCCTATCAGAGTCTTTTTTCGAGCCTCTTGTGGCTGATGATCAGAAGGCCTCTTTGGCCAGTCTTTCTCCCTAGCTCCGCCTGTTCAGGCACTTAGAGGGCTCCCTTGCCTGGGGCCCTACTCTGTAGTTCAGTGCCTCAGGCAATTGATGGGCCAGCCTCTCTACTGGCTGCTGACACTGGTGTGTGGGGAGAGAGAGGCTATGGTGAAGGCTCCACCGCCTACACATGACTCAGCAGTACCTCCTTGCTTCCAAGGCTGCCTGGCTTTCCTCCACTGGCATTTCCCACCACAGTCTCCTCCCTTCGATCCATCTCTCCACAGTCAACAGTAGCCCTCGCCCTGGGTTTGCTCCATAGTCCCTAAACTCCAGCTCCTAGCTGCTGCGCCTTCCAGGGGACCTCCATTCCTGTTGGGGTATATATGGCTGTGGCAAGGGCTGTCTGTTCTCATTCCATTTAGACTGCCACAGATCAGCTGTTTCACTCTCAGCCTTGAATGTTTCTCCTCTGACTCAGACAGTTGTCCCAGTGTGGGGATCAGATCCCTGTTTCAGTTCCCCCACCAGCCAAGGGCAGATCCAGTCCTACCAACATTCTTGTTTTCTCCCTAGTTCCTTCATCCTCCTGAGTTTTGCGTGGTTGTATATATTCTTTTCTGCTGGTCAAGAACTCCTGTCCACTCTCAGCTGGTGTTCTGCATGCACTTCTGTGTCTGAAGGTGTATTCTTCATGTATCGATGGAGAGAGAGGTACTCCACGTCCACCTACTCCTCCACGTCCACCTACTTTGCCACCATGTTCTGTAAAACTACAAGTCTTACTACATGTAAAATGCTTTACCTCTTTGTCACATCTAAAATGATAATGACAACTCTACAGAATTATATAAGGATTAAGTGGCTACTGTGGAAGACTCAGATGTCAAAAATGGGACAGACACTGATCATTCAGGGATAAGTATATCTTTCTGACTGCCCAGAGGTCTCAGGCAATTTCATCTTGTGTGTGTGTGTGTGTGTGTGTGTGCATGTGTACGCGAGACTTCTCCAGGCCCCAGTGTATGCCCTCAACTCTAAAAGAAAGGTAAGTATGGGAAGTCGCTCAGTTGTGCCTGACTCTTTGTGATCCCATGGACTGTAGACCACAAGGCTCCTCTGTCCATGGGATTTTCCAGGTGAGATTACTGGAGTGGGTTGCCATTTCCTTCTCCAGGGAATCTTCCCCACCCAGGAACTGAACCCTGGTCTCCTGCATTGTAGGCAGATGCTTTAAGGTCTGAGCCACCAGGAAAGTCCACCTCTGAAGGGGTAGCCAATGCATCATACCAGCGCTTAGGAGGAAGTTCATACCTCAAGGTAAATCTCACTGCTATTCACCTCATGGAAGTCATGAGGAATGACAGTTAATTCACAACCAAATGGTGGAGAATCCCACTTTACCGACAATGGTATTGTCTCCTGTAGATTAGAAGTCAATTTACAATGTGAAAATTACTTATGGAGTACAGAGTGTGAATCAGATGCTTAATTATGTCAGTCTAAGATAGATAAATGCTTAACTCTACCTCAGGGATATATCAGCCATCAAGTGTCCAGAGTCCTTGATCTCATTCAGACCTAGATCTTCATTTTTCGATGTCTCAGATAGACCAATCTTCTTTTTGATGATCGCATTCTTTTCTTGTTTTGAAAGAAAAAAAAATATTTATTCTTCATTCTAAAATAACTCTAGGGACATACTAATGGAATGCGTGTGCTCACTGGAATATTGCATACTTTTTCAAATCTCGTATTCAGATTGTTGTCCTACATTTATTTTCAAGAATAAATTGTTTTTTATCATAGCAACTGCCAAAGAATCAACTTTGCAAAGAGGTAGAACATCGCTGAAAAGAATGCAGCACACTTTAATGTTGAAAGTGTAATTCACACTGGATATAGCAGCTCATATTGTTTCTAATAGAACTTGCTAGTCCCTTGCTCTGCTCTATCAGTCTGACACTGTAACAGACACAGAAAACAGTCGGCAGAGTCCTAAATATAAGCACTCACTGCTGAGTTCTTGCTGGGAGTGGAGTAGGGCAGGGGTGTTATGGAGAATTCAACTCAGTTGATTAAAGGCTACAATAGGCAGCCCTTTCACAGGTTTGTTAGGAGACAAGGGACAACTGTGACTTTTATCTGCTCACCTGTTACCATCAATAGAGACTAAGAGCTCATCATATAGAAATGCTTCTCTAGTGTCATCCAGTGTCATTTGCAATAATTTCCTCTCTATTGGATCACTCTCACTGGTGTGCAAATGTACTACAAAATTTCTCAACCTAAAACTAAACTCCCCACCCTAGGAATAAAAAATAAAAAACCAAAAAACAACTATTTTCTCTCTTGAATCCACTTTATTAAATTT
Source organism: Madoqua kirkii (assembly GCA_006408675.1). Taxonomy (NCBI): domain Eukaryota; kingdom Metazoa; phylum Chordata; class Mammalia; order Artiodactyla; family Bovidae; genus Madoqua; species Madoqua kirkii. The sequence goes on from SJYC01123120.1 coordinate 9,988, forward strand.
TCCCTTGGGTTCTTGTTCTGCTTAACTTTTTATTCTCAAACTTCTCAAAAATATCTTCACTCACTGTCTTCATCTTTCTCTGAACGATCACAGTATTGCTAATCCAGAGTGAAATTTTCTTTTCTTAATCTCTCAGTAGCATTTGGTCAACTGATCACCTCTCCATGAACTGCTTTCTTAGCTTAGATCCTAGGTTATGATAATCTTCTGGTCCAGTTTCCACCACACCATCCACTCATCCTGGATCTAGACTCATTCAGCCTCTTCCCATGGTGCTCACTGGGCATGACTGGGCCAGTACAAACTCTGAAAGCTCTATAAAAATTAAAACAGAAAACTTAGAGACCCAGATTTCTTGTGTATTTTGTTTGCTCAGTTCTCCAAATTAAATATAATTTCTAGGGAGGAAGAAATGTATTATTTGTTCTCCTGTGCACTCTAGTCCTTAGCACTGTGCTTAGCAAACTATAGATACTTGAGAAACATTATTGAGTAAATGAATGTGCAGACCTCTTAAGTAAATTTATTCTGTCCTTGATACAAAAGATATGAAGAGTTTTTTTTTTTTAATCAAAGTTCTCTTGAACTCTTTTACCATTCTCTATTTGCCTAGTTTATTCTTTTGCTGGTCTGGACATGGCAATCTTAATCTCTTTTGCATTTTCATTGATTGGTATTGGATTACAATTTAAAATTTGAGGCCAGATGTTCATTTTATGCCGCCCCAGTGACACATATTTGATGTTAGATTAGCACTATGACTTGTGGTCATAGTGACAGAAGCTTCTCTACTGCAGCTTACCTTCTGAATATGAATAGGATGTCTGCATTTTTATTAACTTATAACAGGGTTATGTTTAACCACGAGAGGAAGAAAACACACAAATTATTCTCTTGTGCAATTTTAAGCAAGTATGAATAAAAAAGAGTTTTGTGGCATAAGTGACTTGAATCACTGAATTGGTCTCTGCACACATCTAAAGGAAAGTCATAACTATCTATTCATTAGAGGGACTATCAAATGGCAGGCTGTTAAATTCACAGCCCATGGGCTTTGTTATAAGTGGTGCAGAGTGTATTGTCTGCTAATTCATAGGCCATCTTAGTAATTTGGAAGTTTTTTGCAGAAAAAGTAATGGGTTCAGTTTCTAAAATGTGCAGTTATGGATTCTGTCAATGCTTTTAGCCATTCAGATATTTCTTTATATGTGTCACTCAATAGAGCAGTTTGCAATTCTAGACTAGACTATACAGTTAAAGTTTTCTCTCTACATGCCAATATTTCTCTACCCCTCAAAATGGGATGCTCACAGGCTTATTTATTTGTTTTGGTTTAAATGAATCTATAAATCTGTGATGGGGAGAAGTGTTCCTTTTTTAGTAAGACAGACACAATTAACAATAGTTTTATGAAGCTCTATTGGATTGAAACAATCTGGAATTGAGTTTTTGGGTACAAGGGAGGAAATAGATAAGATAATCCCTGCCATCAGTAGGTATGAAGTGGCCTCAGTGACCCAGACAGCAGGTTCCCCGAGGAGTCCTGGGAATGGCATTCAGGAGGGGGCATTTGTGAACTGAGGGCACTGTCTGGGAGTGATTTGGCATCCTCCACCTTCACACCATTCTCTCTGGGTCTGATTTTATATAAGTTGGTCTCAGAGTCCTGGTACCCTCCAAGACAATCAAGCACAGGGAGTCTGTCTTCAAACCTTTCTGTTCTGCTACCAACTTTTGTCCTATTGTAGACTTTTCAACAAAAACTGCTGTTGATGGCCTATATTTAACTTCTCAATTTCTTTAATAGAGTACTTTAAATTGAAAAGCCACAGGCAGAATCTCACATTGCACACTTTTGTTTAGCTTTATCTTTCCTTTTATTTTCCCCCGAAAGAAAGAGAATACTGGTATTTACTTAAAAGCAAAGATTCGATCCTGGGCATTGTGGCTGCAGAATATTGTCTCTACCAAATAGCTCCTTGATATTGCCCTCCTACTTTTAGATTCATCTAAAATGATGGATTTCTCAAATTATTTGAAAATAGACACAGTTTTTTTGTTTGTTTGTTTGTTTTTACAGACACTTGTTGGCTTCCTATGTAAAGGAAATATCAACAAATGGACTCTGATTTTTCATTTTATTTTTTAATTTAAGGTAAATGACTCAGTTTGAAATTACAATGGTGCAAATATAGTATAGTCAAGTCACGGGTCTTACTCTGACCAGGTTTATGTGGACAAGAAGTTATACTCTTCTAGGCATAATTACTATTTGAAAGATGGGTGCAGTAGCACAGAAGATTGCTTTTTATAATGAAAGTAATCTTGGTTCAGAACTTTGAACGGGTAACTTACTCTTTTTGAGCTTTAGTGTCCAGTGTACAAGAATGCCGTGAAATTAAAGTTAAAAAGTACATAAAGTCCTTTGTGGACTAGTAAGTTCTGTGCCAGTACAGAATTACATATGCCTATCTTAATTGACTTAAATATATCTCTTCAGTTGATCTTTAATTTAAATATATCTTTAATTTATGACCTCAGACAAATGGGATTGACTCCATAGGATTTTTTAGATATATATTTTTATGGAATTATGTAGTAAAACATACATATTCAAAGTGTACAATTTGACCTATATACCCAGCCAATAAACAACCACTACATATTTACTACTCCATGAAGTGTCCCTTGTCCCTCTGTAGCCTCTCTTTATTGTTCTTAACTTTAAAAGAAGTTATATATTTTCTGTTAATCGTCTTGATTTTCTGAAGTATGTTACTTTTATCATGATTTTTAATTTGCTACAAACCAAATAATGACACTCTTCATCTCTGCTACAGAAGTTTCTGAGTTTCATCCCTCTTTTACCTAGTGGTAATTATGTGGGTGACTTCTCCCAAAGGACATCTAGTGGTATTTTTTTCATATGTCTGTTGGCCATCTGCATGTCTTCTTTGGAAAAATTCATATTCAGGTCTTCTGCCCATTTTAAAATCAAGTGTCTTTTTTTAATATTGAGTTGTAGTTCTTTTGTATTTTAGATAGTGACTCCTTATCAAACATACCATTTGCAAATAAATTTTTCCATCCAGTAGGCTGTCATTTTGTTGTTGTATGTCACTAAGTGAGAGGATTTTAAGTTTAGGTTCAGTTTATTTACTTCTATTTTATTTCCTATGTTGAGGAGACAGATTCAAAAAATATTGCTAAGACATGTCAAATACGGTACTTCCTGTTTTCTTCTAGGAGTTGTATGGTTGATTGTCTTATCTTTGGGTCAATCTATTTTGAGTTTATTTTTATAAATGGCATGAGAAAATGTTTTAATTTCATTCTCTTACTTGTAGCTCTCCAGTTCTCTCAGCACCACATATTAAAGATGCTGTCTTTCCCCCATTGTATAGTTTTTCCTCTTTGTCATTGATTAATTGGCCACATGTGTATGGATTTATTTGGGGCTCTTTTTTCTGTTCCACTGCTCTGTGTGTATACTTTTGTGCCAGCACCATTCTGCTTGATGGCTGTAGCTGTGTAGTATAGTCTGAAGTCAGAGTATAACACCTTTAGCCTTTTTCTTTTTCTCAAGATTGCTTTGCCATCTTTTTGAGTTCCATGGAGATTTCAAAGTTATTTTTCCCAGATCAGTGAAAAATGTCATGGTATTTTAATAGTGGTTGCATTAAATCAATATATTGCTTTGAGCGGCATGGACATTTCAACAATATTAATTCTTCCAATTCATAAACATGATATCTTTGCATTTATTTCTTTCATTTTCAATTTCCTTCACCAGTGCTTTATAGTTTTAAGACTACAGGTCTTTCACCTCCTTGGTTAAGTTTATTCCCAAGTATTTTATTCTTTTTGATGCAATTGTAAATGACATTGCTTTTTTGCTTTCTCTTTCTGATCACTTGTTATTAGTGTAGGGAGAACAACAGAGTTCTGTATATCAACTTTGTATCCTGCAATTTTACTGAATTTGTTTATTAGTTCTAAAAGTTATTTTCTTGAAGACTCCAGGGTTTTCTTTATCATGCCGTCTACAAACAGTGACAACTTTACTTCTTCCTTTCTTATTTGGTTGCCTCTCATTTCTTTTCCTTGTGTGTCTGCCATGACTAGAACTTCCAATACTAATTAAATAGAAAATGGCAAGAGCTGGCATCTTCTCCTCTTCCTGGTTCTAGAGGGAAGGCTTTCAGGTTTAATACTATATTAAATAGAAACAGCAAGAGTTGGCCTCCTCCCCTTCTCCTGCATCTAGGCGGAAGGCTTTCGGGTTTTCACCACTGAGTATGGTATTAGCTGTAGGTTTGGTATAAGTGACTTTTATTATGTTGAGATCGCAGCTGCTCCTGCTAAGTTGCTTCAGTCGTGTCCGACTCTGTGTGACCCCAGAGACGGCAGCCCACCAGGCTCCCTCATCCCTGGGATTCTCCAGGCAAGAACATTGGAGTGGGTTGCCATTTCCTTCTCCGAAGCATGAAAGTGAAAAGTCAAAGTGAAGTCGCTCAGTCGTGTCCGACTCTTAGCAACCCCATGGATTGCAGCCTACCAGGCTCCTCTGTCCATGGGATTTTCCAGGCAAGAGTACTGGAGTGGGGTGCCATTGCCTTCTCTGATGTTGAGATTAGTTCTCTCTAAAAATTTTAAAGAGTTTTTGTCACGAATGGATGTTGGATTTTTTATCAAATGATTTTCCTGCCTCTACTGAGATTATCTTGTGATTTTTATACTTCACTTTGTTAACGTGGTGTAACACATTGATTGACATGCAGAACTGAAACATTCTTGCATCCCTGGGATAAATCTCCTTTGGTTATAAAGTATCATCCTTTATATAAAAATATATAAATTGTTGAATTCACTATGCTGATATTGATATCTTGCTGTGCACTCTGCATCTATATTCATCAAAGATATAATTCCTTTATTTTTTTGTAGTGTCTTTCAGTTACATTAGAGTAACAATGGCTTTGGAGACTGAATTTTGATGTGTTCCCTTCACTTCAACGTTTTAGAATACTTTGAGAAGGATAAGCATTAGATTTTCTTTATATATTTTCCTGTGAAGATATTCAGTCATGAACATTTGTTGAGAGCTTTAATTTCAGTAGTAGTAATTGGTCTGTTCAAACTATTTGTTTCTTCCTGATTCAGTCTTGGAATGCTGTATGTTTCTAGAACTAATTTTCATTTCTTCTAGGTTATCCAATTTTTTTGGCATGTAACTGTAGTATTACCTTATGATTATTTAGATTTCTGTGATATTGATGGTGATTTCTCTTCTTTAATTTCTTATCTTGTTTATGTAGGTCTTATCTCTTTTCTCTATAAGGAGCCTGACTAGTGACTTAACAATTTTATCTTTTAAAAATTGCTTGGCTTTTTGATCTTTTCTATTTTTTTGGTCTATGAATCAGTGAAATAAAATGGATTGGAATGGATATATTTACCTTAGATAACCATTATATCAACTACTGTGGGTAAGAATTCCTGGGAAGAAATGGAGTAGCCATCATAGTCAACAAAAGAGTCTGAAATGCAGCACTTGGAGGCAATCTCAAAAATGACAGAATGATCTCTGTTCATTTCCAATGCAACCAATTCAATATCACAGTAATCCAAGTCTATGTCCCAACCAGTAATGCTGAAGAAGCTGAGGTTGAATGATTCTATGAAAACCTACAAGACTTTCTAGAACTAATATCCAAAAATGATGTCCTTTTCCTTATAGGGAACTGGAATGCAAAAGTACGAAGTCAAGAGATACCTGGAGAAACAGGCAAATTTGGTCTTGGAATACAGATTGAAGAAGGGCAAAGGCTAATAGAGTTTTGCAAAGAGAACACACTTGTCATAGCAAACAACCCTTTTCCAACAACACAAGAGAAGACTCTACCCATGGACATCACCAGATAGTCAGTACCAAAATTAGACTGATACATTCTTTGCAGCCAAAATGGAGAAGCTCTATACAGTCAGCAAAAAAAAAAAAAAAAAAAAAAAGACCAGGAGCAGACTGTGGGTCAGATCATGAGCTCCTTATCGCCAAATTCAGGCTTAAATTGAAGGAGTAAGGAAAACCACTAGACCATTCAGGTATGACCTAAATCAAATCTCTTGTGATTATACAGAAGTGAAGTGAAGTGAAGTGAAGTGAAGTTTCCCAGTCGTGTCCAACTCTTTGCAACCCCGTGGACTGTAGCCCACCAAGCTCCTCCATCCATGGGATTCTCCAGGCAAGAGTTCTGGAGTGTGTACAGAGGAACTGACAAATCTATTCAAGGGATTAGAACTGATAGAGTGCCTGAAGAACTATGGACAGCGATTCATGACATTGTACAGGAGGCAGTGATCAAGACCATATTGAAGAAAAAGAAATGCAAAAGGTAAAATGGTTGTCTGAGGAGGCTTTTACAAATAGCTAAGAAAAGAGGAGAACTGAAAGGCAAAGGAGAAAAGGAAAGGTATACCCATTTGAAGGCAGATTTTCAAAGAATAGAAAGGAGAAATAAGAAAAGACTTGCTCAGTGATCAATGCAAAGAAATAAGAGAAATAAAGAATGAGAAAGATGATATTTCTTCTCAAGAAAATTAGAGATACCAAGGGAATATTTCATGCAAAGATGGGCTCAATAAATGACAGAAATGGTATGGACCTAATCAAAGCAGAAGATATTAAGAATAGATGGCAACAATACACAGGAGAACTATAGAAAAAATATCCTCATGACCCAGATAACCACAGTGGTGTGATTACTCACCTAGAGCCAGATAACCTGGAATGCAAAGTCAAGTGGGCCTTAGGAAGCATCATGATAAACAAAGCTAGTGGAGATAATGGAATTCCAGCTAAGCTACTTCAAATCCTAAAAGATGATGTTGTGAAAGTGATGCACTCAATTGCCAGCAAATTTGGAAAACACATCAGTGGCCACAGGACTGGAAAAAGTCAGTTTTTGTGCCAATCCTAAGGAAAGGCAATTCCAAATATTGTTCAAACTATCGCACAATTGCACTCATCTCACAGGCTAGCAAAATAATGCTCAAAATTTTCCAAGCCAGGCTTCAATAGTACAGGAACTGTGAACTTCCAGATGTTCAAGCTGGTTTTAGAAAAGGCAGAGGAACCAGGGATCAAATTGCCAACATCCTTTGAATCACCCAAAAAACAAGAGAGTTTCAGAAAAACATCTACTTCTGCTTTATTGACTATGCCAAAGTCTTTGACTGTGTGGATCACACAAACTGTGGAAAATTCTTAAAGAGATGGGAATACCAGGCCACTTCACTTGCCTCCTCTGAAATCTGTGTGCCAATCAAGAAGCAACAGTTAGAACTGGACATGGATCAATAGACTGGTTCCAAATCGTGAAAGGAGTACATCAAGGCTGTATATTGTTACCCTGCTTATTAAACTTCTTTGCAGAGTACATCATCTGAAATCCCAGGCTGGATGAAGCATAAGCTGGAATCAAGCTTGCTGGGAGAAATATCAATAACCTCAGATATGCAGATGATACAACCCGTATGCAGAAAGCAAAGAAGAACTAAAGAGCCCCTTGAAGAAAGTGAAAGAGGAAAGTGAAAATGTTGACTTAGAACTCAACATTCAGAAAACTAAAATCATGGCATCTGGTCCCATCACTTCAAGGTAAATAGATCAGGAAACAGTGGATAACTTTATATTTTTGGGGAGTGCATTCCAAAATCACTGCAGATGGTGACTGCAGCCCTGGAGTTAAAAGATACTTGCTCCTTGGAAGAAAAATTATGACAAACCTTGACAGCATATTAAAAAGCAGACACATTACTTTGCCAACAAAGGTCCGTCTAGTCAAAGCTTTGGTTTTTCCAGTAGTCATATATGGATTGAGAGTTGGGCTATAAAGAAAGCTGAGCACTGAAGAATTGATGCTTTTGAACTGTGGTGCTGGAGAAGACTCTTGAGAGTCCCTTGGACTTTAAGGAGATCCAACCAGTCCATCCTAAAGAATCAGACCTGAATATTCATTGGAAGGACTAATGCTGAATCTGAAACTCCAATACTTTGGCCACCTGATGCAAAGAACTGACTCATTTGATCAGATCCTGATGCTGGGAAAGATTGAAGGTGAGAGGAGAAAGGGACAGCAGGGGATAAGATGGTTGGATGGCACTACCAACTTGATGGACATGAGTTTGAGTCAGCTCTGGGAGTTGGTGATGGATTGCAAAACCTGGGGTGCTGCCATCCATGGGGTTGGAAAGAGTTGGACATGACTGAGCAACTGAACTGAACTGATGTAGATCCTCTCTGACCATTATTATTTCCTTTCTCTGACTTTGGGCTTTTATCTTCTTTTTCTAACTCCTTTAGAATTTCCCTAGCCTATTAATTTGAGATTTTTCCATTCTTGACGTAGGCTTTGCCATTTTTATTCAGTCGCCAAATGGTATCTGACTCTTTTTGACCCTATGTAGCTCAGCAAGCCAGGTTTCCCTGTCCCTCACGATCTCCTGGAGTTTGCCCAATTCATGCCCTTTGAACCAGTGAATCAGTGATACCATTCAAACATCTCATCCTCTGTTACCCTCTTCTCCTTCTGCCTTCAATTTTCCCCAGCATTGGGATCTTTTCCAATAAGTGGGCTATTCACATGAGGTGATCAAAATATTGGAGCTTCAGCTTCAGCGTCAGTTGTTTCAGTGAGTATTCAGGGTTGATTTCTTTTAACATCGGGGTAGGCCTACATCTCTACGAATTTCCTCACAGGACTGCTTTTGTTATGTCCTAAAGATTTTGAAAACTATGTTTTTATTTTCATTGGTCACAAAGTACGTCCTGCTTTCCTTGATTTCTTCATCAACTCATTGGTTTTTTAGTAGCATGTTCTTTGGTCTCCAAGTATTCATTTTCCTCATTTTTCTCCTTATAGTTTATTTAAAATTTTATACCACTGTTACTGGAAAGGAAGCTCAATATACTCTCTATCATCTTCAATTAGTTGAGACTTACTTTGTGCCTTAGTATGTATTCTATTTTGGAAAATATTCCTTGTGCACTTGAAAAGAATGTGTATTGTGCTGTTTGGGGATAGAATATTTTGTAGGTATCTATTAAATCCAGTGGTCTAATGTGATATTTAAGGCCACTCTTACCTTATTTTCTGTCTGGATAATCTGTTCACTGATGTAAGTGCTTTGTTAATGTTCCCTACATAATCATATACTTGTCAATTTTCCATTTATTTACATTAATGTTTTACATATTTAGGTGCTACTTTATTGGATGTATATGTGTTTACAAAGATTATATTCTCTTCTTGTATTGATATTTTTATCATTAAACAATGCCTCTTTTTATTCAACCATAAAGAAGGCTGAGTGCCAAAGAATTAATGCTTTTGAACTGTGGTGTTGGAGAAGACTCTTGAGAGTTCCTTGGGATGCAAGAAAACCAAACCAGTCAATCCTAAAGGAAATTAAGCCTGAATATTCATTAGAAGGAGTGTTGCTGAAGCTGAAGCTTCAATACTTTGATGTGAAGAGCTAACTCATTAGAAAATACACTGATGCTTTGAAAGACTGAAGGCAGGAGAAGGGGCAACAGAGGACAAGATGGTCGAATGGCATTACTAACTCCGTGGACATAAGTTTGAGCACTCTCCAGGAGATGATGAAGGACAAGGAAGCCTGGTGTATTGCAGTCCATGGGGTTGCATAGATTCAGACGCAACTGAGTGACTGAACAACAACAACAAATGCTTCTGTTTATCTTTTTTTTAGAGTTTGTTTTAAAATCTACTTTGGTTAACTTTACTATTATTACCCTAGCTTTCTTCTCATTTCTATTTGCCATGCAGTCTTTTCACTTTTAGTCTATGCGTGTCTTTAACTCTGAAGTGAATCTCATACAGGCACCATATACATGAGTCTTGTGTTTTATGCAGTCAGCTACTTTATGTCTTTTGATTGGAGCCTTTAAGTCCATTGACATTTAAAGTAATTTATTGATGGGTATGCACTTGTTATCATTTTGTTATCTGTTTGTTTTTGTAGTTCATCTCTGTTCTTTTCTTCTCTCCCCTTCTGGCTTAATGATTTTCTTTAGTGGTATGCTCCTGTTCCTTTCTCGTTAATTTTGTATACTAATTGTAGGTTTTTGATTTGTGGTCATTGTGAGTTCATACATATTGATTTTACAATTTTCATGTTTTAACTTTCATACTAGCTTATTTAAGTTGAGCCACAGCCTTTACCAGTGGGATTTTCCCCTTTGTATAATTTCTTATTTCTTGTTGTATTTCCTTTCTCACTTTTTGGAAGACCAGCTTCAGTTCAGTTCAGTTCAGTTGCTCGGTCGTGTCTGACTCTTTGTGGTCCCATGAATTGCAGCATGCCAGGCCTCCCTGTCCATCACCAACTCCCAGAGTTCACTCAAACTCTTGTCCATCGAGTCGGTGATGCCATCCAGCCATCTCATCCTCTGCTGTCCCCTTCTCCTCCTGCCCCCAACCCCTCCCAGCATCAGAATCTTCCAATGAGTCAACTCTTTGCATGAGGTGGCCAGAGCACTGGAGTTTCAGCCTCAGCATTATTCCCTCCAAAGAAATCCCAGGCTGATCTTCAGAATGGACTGGTTGGATCTCCTTGCAGTCCAAGGACTTTGGTGGTGATGGAGACTTTTAGTTCTTGCTTATCTAGAAAGCACTTTATCTTTCCTTCAGTTCTGAATAACATTGCTGGGTAGAGTATCCTGGGTTGTAGATTTTTTCCTTTTGGTATTTTAGATATATCATGCCATTCTCTTCTAACAGAAAAACGTCTGCTGAAAAATCAGCTGATAGCCTTATGGGGATTTTTTTTTTTTTTTTTTGGAATGTGAGTCTTTGTTTTCTCTTGCTGCCTTTAGGATCTCTTTAACACTTGACATTTTAATTATGATGTATCTTGGTATAGATTTTTTGAGCTCATCTTACTGGGAACTCTCTTTGATTCCTGAAGTTGATTATCTATTAGATTCTTTTGGTTCAAAAAGTTTTCAACCATAATTTACTGACTGCATTTTTACCCTTTCTCTCTTCTTGGACTGCCTATAATATAGGCATATTATATAATGTGAATATTAGTATGCTTGATGTTGTTGGGAGGTCCCTTATCTTTATTTAAAAAAATACTTTTTTTTCTTTTCTGTTTTTATTGGGTGATTTTCATTATTCATTTTTCCAGATTACTTAGGCATTCTTCTATAATGCTTGATCTTCTGTTAATTCCCTCTATTGCATGTTTCATTTCAGTTATTACATTCTTTAATTCTGACTAGTTTGTTTTAATATTTTTTAGTTATTTGATACAATTCTTACTGTAATCTCCCAATTTCAGTTAGCAGTATTATTGCTGTTGCATTGGATTCTTCAATGGGTTATTTATTTTTCTGTTTCATTAAAGTTTTTGTTTGTTTCATTACATCTGTTTTATCAAAGTTTTTTCTTGTTCTTTCATTTGAAACATATTCCTCTGTCACCGCATTTTGCTTAACTTTCTCTGTCTCTATGAAATTGGTGAAAAAGTCACCTATCCCAGTCTTGAACACAGGTCCTTGTGTCTGAATGCTCCTGTGCAGTCTATGTGTGTTCAGTGCTCTGGTGGAAAAGCTGGATCTGAAGTGGGCATGGACCATGTCTTTCTGCAGGGTGAGCTGGTAGCCATGGCCTTGCTGGGGCTTAGACTAGAGCTGGAGTGTCCAGAGCCAGAGGTAGTAACAAGTTAGGGCTTCTCCTTTGTGCAATGGCTATACCACCCCATCAGGACTGGGACTGGAGCCTGAGAGGCTAGAGCAGGATTCCCTGGGGTCTTGGTTTTTTCTTGATTGTGCTGGCAGTCTCCTCCTTGGTTTAGAATGTGCCAGGTCCTGAGAGCTTGGGCCTGCAGTTCTGTGCTGGCTTCACTTTTCCCTAGTGCATGCCCCTCAGTTACAGGCTGCACCAGGACTGGAGGGGTTGATGCTGCACCACTGAGCTGGAGTCACCTACTCCAAGTGTGCTTAGGGACTTGTACTCCAGCGGTGGTAGTCTCAGCCCTGGAGGCAGCCTCACTCTTCTCCAAGAGAGCACAGAGATGGGAGCTCTGGCTGTAGTGATCTCATCCTGGGGATAGTTTTGCTCCCTCCTGAGTGTGTGGCAATGCTCGACCCTACTCTGGTCAGAGATATGGTTGGGTCTGAGCCAGCTTCTTACCCCTCAAGCATGTGCATTCCACATGCCATCGCAAGAGAGGCTGAAGCAAGAGTCTGGCATAGGTATGGAGGAAAGGGTGCTCTTGGAAGGACATCCAGAGGCCCTGGCACTTTTTAATCTGCTGCCTCTGCTCTGTGACAGGTAGTAATAAAGACTGTTTGAGCTCCTCAAGAGCAATGTCTCAGATTCTTACATCCTTCCTGTAAGTCCCACTGGTTTTCAGTCCCATTCATTCTTACAGTGTTGGGCACTAGGGCTGGGTATCTATTATGTAGCTTGAGCTTCCTATTCCAGGGGAGGATCCCTGAGCTTGTGATAGCCTTCTTCTTCTGTGTCCCCTGCTAATGATGCTGGTCCTAATCACCAGACTGCTTTCTCTCCCCTCCTATCAGACTCCATGTGGATCTTTACAGCCTTGATTGTAGAGATCTGTCTTGCTACTTTCCAGGTCAATTTCAGTGAGAATCATTCTACATGTAGTTGTAGTTTTGATATGTTTTTGAAATGAAGGGAGTCCAGCATTCTCTACTGTACTGTCTTGATCATTCCATCCACCCTGCTGATTTTAAAGGGGGATGATAACTATTGATCTAAAAAGCCTTACCTTTTTTTTTTAAACACCAATTTAACTGTTAATGGAAAAAAAACATTCAGCAATAAAATCACTTTTTATTAAATACCTAATTACATTTTTATGGTAGTTCCATAATGCATAGGCTACTTAGAGTAGCTAGAAATGTGAGCTTTGGAGTTACAGAGATCTGAGTTTTCATTAAGTAACCCTGGGCAAGTGACTTAACTTTGTTAGCCTCAATCTACTCATCTGTAAGATATGTATACTGGTAACACCTATTTCAAGGAATTGTGAAAATTAAATTGAATATGCCTTTACAAACTTAGCATGGCACATGCACATTTCATGCACATTATTTTAATGATGCAGATGATTACCTCATTGTAAAAGCCATCATGAAGCTTGCAAGAGTCTAGCCAAAAGAGCTTTAATTAGTTCATCAAACATTTGTTGGTGCCTCTTAAGTCTTAGATCCTTTTCTAGTCATGGGCTGATTAGAGGATAAATACTCAGATGCTTGTATCCCTATGTGCTACTCAGATATCACAAAGGCCTCAGCCTTTGCTCTTGTTTCCCATAAGGTCACAAGTATTCTCCATAGGGAAACTTTAGGGCAGTGGACCAATGGCCCCTCAGCACTGGGAGCTTATAAGCTTCAGTCTATGTTTATTTTCTCTAGCATTCTGTTCATCTTGGGACCAACATAATATTTGAAATGGGAATTTTATCAGTACTAACGTTATTTTGGATACAACAGCTGGGTCAGTCTATATGAAAGAATGAATGGATACGATTAAAAATCCAAAGCCAAAACTCACATAAAGTAGTTGTTGAACCAATCTAAGTCTTGTGACTTTTTCGAGCTGCTGTTTCGAATGGTTTGGAGGATCTGGAGCGAGAGAAACACGTGAGCAGTCAATTTAACTAGAGCAGAGAACAATGACTACTTATGGTTAAAAGAGATGATATAGCTATACAAAGGAATCCCAAGGGCAAAATCTATACACTGGGCGGTTTCAGCCTCGTTTTACAGCTCCAAGGTCAGGCTGCCCCAGAAACCCGGCAGTCAGAAAGCACATGGATATTTCATGCATTCGGAGCCCCAAACAGTCAGACAGCAAAGGCCTCACGGCTTCCTCAACAAGGCACATTTTAGCTGCAAGGGGGCAGCTCTTGAGCCTGGCTGCTGCAGACTCCAGAGAGGAGCAGGATTTGAGTCTAGGCCCTGTTTTCGTCTCAGCCTCTAGCATTGAAAGATGTCTTCCCTTCACATGCCCCACTCACTGCTGAGCAGAGGCTTTCAGAGGGCTTCAGAGACTCATTCAGCTGTACTAACAAGTGCTTACCGGCCCTGAAGATAAGGAGAGACAGACATGGCCTCAGCTCTCCTGGAGCTGACATTCGACACATGAAAGTACGCTGAGGGGACACATGTAAAACTAGGAATCAAAGGCTCAGAGAAGATCAGTGCAGCAGAGGCAAGACGGATGCTTTCTGAGAGCATAAACAAAAGGAATCTAACCGCAGCCGGAGATCAGAGGAGGCTTTCATGGGGAAGTGACATGTGAGCAGATATGTGAAGAATGAGTAATAAGAACTGACATCTATTCAGCTTTACTATGTTCCAGATACCACTCTAAGTGCTACACAGGTATTGTCATGCAATCCTCACAACAATTCCTTGAAGCAATAATCGGAGCAACATTTACAGATAAAGAAAAAGACTCAGCAAATAGAAGTAAATTGGCCAAACCACAGAGCCGATAGCTGGGCTACCAGGACTGAAACAAGAACTCTGATTTCAGAATGGAACATTCTGACCACTAAGAGAAAATCGTATGGAAGCTATGAGGGGTTAAAAAACGCATTCTAAATGGAACAGGATGTGTAAGGGCCCACAGTGGAGGTAGCTTGGTATGCAGAGGAATGAATAAGGCTAGTGTGGTTGGAGAGAGGGAGAAGATGAGTAAGATGAAGTAAAAGACCTAGCGCAGGCTCAGATCTGTCCGCCTCTGGGGGTCCCAAGGAGCAGGTTCACGTTTTGTGCCTTGTGTGCTGTGTGTCTCAGTGCAGCTGGAATCCAAAGCAGAAATAGCAATAGCAACAGAAAATAGAAGTTACTTTTTAGCTGTTTAGTTAAGACTGCAAGCAGCTAGAGCTGCCACAATTTATGTATTAATGCCAGGAAATAGGCATACTAACGTAAGAAACAGACAAAGAAAATGTGACTCAAGACACAGAGCCAATACGGCAACGGTATTCTGGAACAGTACCAGGAGACATTCCCGGCAGAGGCGGCCCTCAGTACTCGAGTGATGGGAGATTAGCGGCTAAAGTCAGATCCAGGCTCTGGTGGTAATTATCTACCTAAACCTATAGCTTGATGTAGAAACAGAAATACTGCCCGGAAACTTTTAGTAAACTAGCCGTGGTTTGTTTTCAGATGGCTTAATTCCTTTCAGCCATCCTTTGAGTGAGTGCTGTGAGGCCTGCAGCCGTGGATACAGTCCCCAGCGGGTACTGCCCCAGCGGCCCCCAGGGCGTCCTCACGGCCCGTCTCCCACCCGCTCAGGTGTGCTCTGTGCTGCCTGAGTACCTGTGCTTCAGCACTGACTCAGCACCCAGAAGATTCTGATCTTTTAGGTCCTAGGAGATGACTGGAACATTTTGATGGAAAAGTCTTGTCTGACATCTGCGCTCTCTCCTCTCCTCTGCTCTATTGTTCACAAGCTATTTATGTAGTGGCAAAATCTCTTGGATCCCTGATGCAAGGCAGTCCGAACTGATCAATCCACCTTTCGTTTCACTGATTTGCTTTGAAGTGACACAAAGGTCAGATGCTATTGCTGTTCCACAAACCCAACACCAGGGGATGATCAAGGCACATCACACTAATCACCACTTCGATACTGAGGTCACACCAGTATATCCACAACAGGAAGCGCAGGAGCTGAGATCACAGACATTCTGGTCAGTACAACTCACAGTAAGTAGAGGCTTCAGCAATGGCACCACCCTGTACACAGGCTCAGTACAATTTTTACAGCCTCAATGGAGCTGCTGCTTAATGTCCAAAGGGAGAAAAACATGACATCTCGTAACTGCAAACAGCTGCATAGCAAAAAGAACGCAGAGAATTGTCCTGCCTCGTGCCCCACAGTGCTGGGTAATTTACAGGTGCCCCTGGAACCTGATGTTCCTTTTCTGGTACCACACAGCTCCACACACTGACTTAAGTGTTCCACTAATGTACTAATTTCTACAGCAACTCAAGTGTCAAAAATCGTTCAGGCTGACTGTATGTGAGATCTTGTGACTCTCCAATTCTTAGGAAATGCTCCCATGGCAAAGTACCTTCTGAAAAGAATGTGAAAAGTAGAAATTCAATGCAATTCTGAAATTGCCCAGTGGCTGTGTGAAACACTTTGTGATTGCCTGTTCATATTCAAAATGCAAATGCCTGTTCCTTCAGGGCTGTATTTTTCCATTAACAAACACCAGTCTCTTTCTGCTACTCTGAAAAGTGTTTGGTTACCGTTTTGTTTCTGCCTTGTAGAGCATCACTCCATCTTGGATCGTATTAGTAGTGTTACAGAGGCAAGGACATATGGCTAAACATCTTTACTGAAAGTTCATGGAAACTGACTTCTTATATTTAAAACTATTTTATGTAGTTATTTCCGGCAGTGCTGGGTCTTTGCTGTTGCGCAGGGTGGGTTTCTCTGGCTGTGGTGCACGGCTTCCCATCACCGCGGCCTCTCTTGTTGCTGAGCGCGGACTCTAGGGTGCCGGGCTTCAGTAGTTGTGGCACGCTGGCTTTGTATTTGTAGCTCGCAGGCTCTAGAGCATAGACTGAACAACTGTGCCTCATGGGTTTAGCTGCTCTGCAGCATGTGGGCTCTTCCTGGACCAGGGGTCGAACCCATTTCTCTTGTATTGGCAGGCGGGTTCTTTACCTCCAAGCCACCAGGGAAGCCGCTAAGTTGATTTCTTCTTACACAGGGTAAGAAGAGCTCCTAAACAAAGGTAGTTGGAGCTCCTAAATATAGCATACACACATCAGCGTCCTTAAGCAAGGGAGTTGCGTAAATGGAAATGAGCCACACATCCCTTATTTTCTCTCTTTATAAAATAAATATTTTAATTGTGACTCACAGAAATGTGCACAAATTACAAATTTCAAAATTCCGCATAACCACCATCAATATCAAGAAGCAGATATGCTATAGGGTAACTTTCTAAATAAAAATAAGCTTTTAAGTATTACTTAAGTGCAAATGCTGCATTCTGCAGTCTGTCATATTCTGTGACAGGAAGGAATTTTACTCAGCAGTATGTCCTTCCTAGTGCAGTGATATTCAAAGTGTATACTGTGAACAATGGCAGGCACTTCACTGAGGAAACTCTCAGAAATGCAGATTCTTGATCTCACCCCTGACCTACTAAGTCAGAAATTCTAGAGTCCAGGCTTGGCCGAGTCTCCCATGTGATTCAGAGGCATCCTAAAGCCTCAGAAACTTTTTTTTAAAATAATGCAGCATCCATCTTTTAGCTTAAAAATTGTGTCATAGCTGAGTTCTACATAAACTAAGTTATGAAGTGTTATATTAGAATAGTGGTGCCAAGGTATCTTACCTTTTTTCCCCTAACACTTTGGTAATTTAAATTTATTTACGGTTAGCTGTATTGAAGTGTAATTTACATATAGTAAAATTCATCAGTTTTTAATATTCTATTATCTAATATCTATTGTCTATTCTATTATCTAATATATATTAGATCTATCTATCTAATAGATAATATCTATTATCTAATATCTGTTCAGTGGGCTTTGATATTTACAATTGCTTCCCTTTCTACACATCTCCATTGCAGTCTCCCCAAACTGTACGATCCGTGCTGGTCTGCTTGTGTCTCTCCCACTAACCTGTGAGCAGAATTCTTGAGGATGAATCTGTGCCTTGTTCATCACTGTGTTTCTTTCAACCAAATAAAGATTTCACAAATATTTGCTAAAGAAATGAGTGAACTGGGTAAATAAAAATAAGCCCATGGAGAAGACTAGCTGGGTTGTAGGATGTGGGGAAGAGGTGAGTCCAAGAGTCCTGCATAAATTTGAGGTCCAGAGTGGAGCAAACTAGACTAATGATATAACAACATTCGGACAGCACTGGGCTGTCGACCCGTGCCTACCCGTGCCTGTGGGCAGACTGTGGCAGACTGTTACTGTCCCGGCAATACAGAGCCGGCCTGCCCTCAGGCAACCGCCAGTCAGTCCCCTCTGCAGGAATGCTTCCTGTGTCTCTCTGCTTCAGGGCTGTCTCTGGACCTCACAGGATCTCTGTCCGCAGGTGGGGCCTGACAGAGGTGTCAGGAAGGTAAACCTTGTGTAGTGAGCCTGTTGTTGGTGGGGAAATTTCCTAGCTTCCTGGTGGATGAGTGGGAATCCCTGAGCTGTGCTCCACACTTTCTCAGCGGCTGGCTCCCAGGGGCTTGAGCTGCAGTTGCCCGCGCAGGGACCCATTCATTACTGGATCCTTCTCTGGCTCTCCTGCCTTTCAGCTTCTCCTCACTTCCTCACAGTGCTTTCTAGGATCATCTTGTCAAAAAAACTACTGCTCACAGCCACATCTTTGGGAGTTAAGGAGGATAGAGAGTGACAGGGGTTGGGCATGGAGGCACTTATTTATATAGGGTATCAGAGAATCCTCTCTGCTAAAAGCATTGTCCAGCTCTACTGCAATATAATTGACATACTACACTGTATAAGTTTAAGATGTACAACATGATGATTTGATACACAAATGTATTGAAAAATGATTACAATGATAAGGTTAATTAACACACCTGGCACCTCACATAATTACCATTCTTTGTGGAGAGAATTTTAATGACTTATTCTCTTAGCAACTTCCAAGTATTTATTACAGTATCTTTAGCTATAGTCACTGTGCTGTACGTTAGATTCCAGAACTATTTTGCTTTTTATCTGGGAATTTGTATGTTTGGCCAACATTTCCCTATTGCCCTCATACCTCCACCCTCCCTGCATTCCCCAGCACCACCATTCTAATCTGTTTCTATGACTTTAGAGTCCATGTACAAATGAGATTATGTAATATTTATCTTTCTCCACCTGCCTTATTTCTCTTTTATGTATATATCTGTGTCTTTTGCTTCTGATTCTTTACTACTGAGCCACCTGGGAGGCCTATATATATATATATAGGTATACACACACATACATCAACAGCCATGTTGTTGCCATGTCTTATTTATTGTAAATAATACTATAATGAACATGAGATTGCAGGCATCTCTTAAAGACCTGATTTCATCTTTGAATATGGACTCTTAAGTGAACTTATTGTAAAATAGTAGTTATATTTCTAATTTTTTGTAGAACCTCTGTATTATTTTCCATGGTGTTTGTACCAATTTACAATCCTACCAACAGGGCACCATTTTCCCCTTTCTCCACGTTTTAACCAGCATTTATTGCTATAAGAGCATTTTTGAATAAAGAGACTCAGAAGTCAGTCATAGGATATTTCCAGGAGATCCAGACAAGCAAGAGGCAAAAAAGAAGGAAAATTCTTTGTGTGCTCCAAGAATTGCAAGGAGGTCAGTAAAACAAGAATGAAGCAAGCAAGAGAATGAGACTAGATTGTTTTTACCATCACTAAGGCAGCAGGAACAAGATTACCTTGAATTTATAGATTATAGCATGGGCTTTGGATTTTACTTAAAGAGGAAGAGTATTGAGCAGAAGGATAATGAGATCTAAACTATTTTAAAAGGATCATTCTGCTTGCTGTGTGGAGAACAGGCTGAAGAAGCAAGAATGAAAACTCATGGATCAGTCAGGAAGCTAGAGGAGAAGTGACTGTGGTTTGGTGCAAGTAGTGGTAGAGCTACTGAGAAGGTGCTGGATTCACCCTGAAGGATTTGCCTATGGAGTGAACTACAGAAGAAAGAACAGACTCAAGCGTTGGCCAATATTTTTGAACTAAGTAACTGGTAGACTGAATATATCATTTACTGATTAGGGGAAGGTTTAAGGAGGAATAGGCTATTTGGAAGACTAAGATGGTGGCATTTAATCTCATCACTTCATGACAAATAGATGGGGAAAAATGGAAATAGGGGCCTATTTTATATTCTTGAGCTCCAAAATCAGTGTGGACAGTGACTGCAACCATGAAATTAAAAGACACATGCTCCTTGGAAGAAAAGCTAAGGCAAATCTAACCAGAGTATTACAAAGCAGAGACATCACTTATAATCAAAGCTATGGTTTTTTCCAGTAGTCATGGTATGGATGTGACAGTTGGACCACAAAGAAAGCTGTGCACCAAAGAATTGATGTTTTCTAGCTGTCGTGCTGGAGAAAACTCTTGAGAGTCCTTTGGACTGCAAGGAGATCAAAGCAGTCAAACCTAAAGGAAATCAACCCTGAATGTTCACTGAAGGGACTGATACTGAAGCTGAAACTCCAATACTTTGGCCACTTGATGATGCAAAGAACTGACTCATTAGAAAGGACCCTGATGCTGGGAAAGATTGAAGGCAGGAGGAGAAGGGGACAACAGAGGATGAGATAGTTGGATGGCATCATCAACTGGATGGGCATGAGTTTGAGCAGGCTCTGGGAGGTAGTGAAGGACAGGGAAGTCTAGCTTGCTGCAGTTTATGGGGGTCTCAAAGAGTCAGACACAACTTACCAACGAACAACAGCAAGGTTTTTTGGATTAAAGCAAGCGAGTTTTGCATATGTTAAGATTGTAATGTCTATTATTCAACCCAGCAGAGGACAATACAGTGTATTCATCAAGAGCATAGATTCCAGAGCTTGATTTTTTGGTTTAAACCCCATATTTACCACTTATTTACTGTGTGACTTTCTGATATTTACTGTAGCTATCTGCCCTCAGTTTACTCATTTGTGAAATGAGAATAGTAATAAAATGTTAAGATGATTTAATGTGTTAATGCATGTAAAGTACTTGGTCTGGTGCATGGAATAAAGTAAACCTATGTAACAGTATGTCAATAAACTGATAATGTATACTTAACTATGTGTGTTGCCTCCCAAGGGGGATACGTTTAAGGCTGACACTCTTTTAGCTATATGTTAAGTAAGATGTTGAATAAGCATATATATGAATTTGGAGTTCAGGATAGAGGTCTGGGTTGTAAATGCAGAGTCATCAAACCATAGGCACTATTTCAAGCCATATGACCAGGTGAGGTCACCTAGGGAGTAAGAGCAAATGGAAAAGTGAAATCCTTGAGGATGGAGTCCTGGGGCCCTGCAAGGTTTAGGAGTGAAGACAGGTGAAAGAATCTAAATCTGCAGGTTGTTGATATCCTTTTGTGCACTTTCATATTATCTCTTGAAAATTCAGCTGAGTGATTCACCTGAAAGTGTGACTGTAGTGGAGCCTACAGCAGAGTCTATCTTGGAATAACACTTGTTATTCTAGGAAGGTGGCTGGTGTGCCAGCTGTGCATCACACATTTTATTCCCAGGAATACGCAGGGGCAATGCAGGGAGATTTGATAATTTTTTTCAAGAAGAGTAGGATTCCTGTATTACACATAGGTACTTTTTGATATTCTGTATTATATGTCAGACAGTCAGTTCAGTCACTCAGCCATGTCCAACTTTTTGCAACCCCATGGACTGCAGCACACCAGGCCTCCCTGTCCATCAACAACTCCTAGAGCTTACTCAAACTCATGTCCATTGAGTTGGTGATGCCATCCAACCAATTCATCCTCTGTCATCGCCTTCTCCTCCCACCTTCAATCTTTCTCAGCATCAGGGTCTTTTCAAATGAGTCAGTACTTCACATCAGGTGGCCACGGTGTTGGAGTTTCAGCTTCAACATCAGCCCTCTCAATGAACACTCAAAACTAATCTCCTTTAGGATGGACTAGTTGGATCTCCTTGCAGTCCAAGGGATTCTCCAAAGACCAAGAGTCTTCTCCAAAAGCGCAGTTCAAAAGCATCAATACTTTGGCTTTCTTTAGAGGTCAGCTTTCTTTATACTCCAACTCTCACATCCGTATCTGCTACTGGAAAAACCACAGCTTTGACTAGATGGACCTTTCTGGCAAAGCAATGTCTCTGCTTTTTAATATGCTGTCTAGGTTGGTTATAGCTTTTCCTCCGAGGAGCAAGCGTCTTTTAATTTCATGGCTGCAGTGACCATCTGCAGTGGTTTTGGAGCCCCCCAAAATAAAACCTGTTAGTTTCCATTGTCTCCCTATCTCTTTCCCATGAAGTGATGGCACGAGATGCCATGATCTTAGTTTTCTGAATGCTGAGTTTTAAGCCAACTCTTTCACTCTCTTTCACTTGCATCAAAGGGTTCTTTAATTCTTCTTCATTTTCTACCATAAGGGTGGTGTCATCTGCATATCTGAGGTTATTTATATTTCCCCTGCAAATCTTGATTCCAGCTTGAGCTTCATCCAGTCCAGCATTTCTCATGATGTACTCTGCATATAAGTTAAATAAGCAGGTGACAATATACAGCCTTGACATACTCCTTTTCCTATTTGGAACCAGTCTGTTGTTACATGTCAAGTTCTAACTGTTGCTTCCTGACCTGCATACAGATTTCTCAGGAGGCTAGTAAGGTGGTCTGGTATTCCCATCTCTTGAAGAAATTTCCGCAGATTGTTGTGATCCACACAGTCAAGGCTTTGGCATAGTCAATACAGCAGAAGTAGATGTTTTTCTGGTACTTTCTTGCTTTTTTGATGAGCCAATTGATGTTGGCAATTTGATCTCTGGTTCCTCTGCATTTTCTAAATCCAGCTTGAACATCTGGAAGTGCTTGGTTCACATACTGTTGAAGCTTGCTTTGGAGAGTTTTGAGCATTACTTTTCTAGTATGTGAGATAAGTGCAATTGTGTGGTAGTCTGAGCATTCTTTGGCATTGCCTTTCTTTGGAATTGGAATGAATACTGACCTTTTCCAGTCCAGTTGCTGGCATACTGAGTGCAGTAATTTCACAGCATCATCTTTTAGGATTTGAAATAGCTCAACTGGAATTCCATCACCCCACTAGCTTTGTTCATGTTCCACTATCTTTGATGCTTCCTAAGGTCCACTTGACATTACATTCCAGGATGTCTGGCTCTAGGTGAATGATCACACCATTGTGGTTATCTGGGTCATAAAGATGTTTTTTTGAACAGTTAACTTTCACAGCATCATCTTTCAGGATTTGAAATAGCTCAACTGGAATTCCGTCTCCTCCACTAGCTTTGTTTTTAGTGATGCTTTCTAAGGCCCACTTGACTTCACATTCCAGGATGTCTGGCTCTAGATTAGTGATCACACCATCATGATTATCTGGGTTGTGAAGATCTTTTTTGTACAGTTCTTCTGTGTATTCTTGCCACCTCTTCTTAATATCTTCTGCTTCTGTTAGGTCTATACCATTTCTGTCCTTTATCGAGCCCATCTTTGCATGAAATGTTCCCTTGGTATCTCTAATATTCTTGAAGAGATCTCTAGTCTTTCCCATTCTGTTCTTTTCCTCTATTTCTTTGCATTGATCGCTGAGGAAGGCTTTCTTATCTCTTCTTGGTATTCTTTGGAACTCTGCATTCAAATGCTTATATCTTTCCGTTTCTCCTTTGCTTTTCTCCTCTCTTCTTTTAACAGCTATTTATAAGGCCTCCCCAGACAGCCATTTTGCTTTTTTGCATTTCTTTTCCATGAGGATGGTCTTGATCCCTGTCTCCTATACAATGTCAGGAACCTCATTCCATAGTTCATCAGGCATTCTATCTATCAGATCTAGTCCCTTAAATCTATTTCTCACTTTCACTGTATAATCATAAGGGATTTGATTTAGGTCATAGCTGAATGGGTTTTCCGTACTTTCTTCAATTTTTTCCCTGTGCTATTCTCTAGGTTCTCCAGGTAAAGTTCCCAAAATCCTGACAGTACTGATGCTGTAAGGTACCAAAATCACTGAGAAGTCCTTTCTATATCTCACCTAAATATTTCCATCTGTAGTTGATAGTGGCAGGACCTGGAAATCTAGTGAAATTGTTAGTTGCTCAGTGGTGTCCAACTCTTTGCAACCCCATGAACCATATCCCACCAGAATCTTCTGTCCATTGAATTCTCCAGGCAAGAATACTGGAGTGCATTGCCATTCCCTTCTGCAGGGGATCTTCCCTATACAGGGATCAAATCTCATCTCCTGCCCTGAAGGCAGATTCTTTACTGTCTGAGCCACCAGGAAAGCACCAAATCTCAACCACTCAGCAAATGGCTCTAGAAACAGTCCATCTCCTTAAATGCAGCAATTCCTAAGTGGCATGACAGAAAGCAGCTTAGAGACCTAGCCTCAAGGTTCAGAGATGGACATGGCCCACATTTTAGAGGTGGACAGTTAAGAAAAGAAGCAAGTTAAGGAAAGTAGTGTGAGTAGGTGAGGTGAACTGAACAACTGTATCCTAGAGCAGAGGTCAGCAAACCTCTTCCTGAAAAACCTAGAAATCAAGTGTTTTGCACTTTGCAGGACATATGGTGTCTGCCATAACCTGCTCACTTCCATCAATGTAGTGGAAAGGCAGCTATGGACAGTACATAAACAAGCGGGTGTGGCTGTGTTCCAATAAAACTTTATTTACAAAAACAGACGGCGGCCATAGTTTGCTGACTCTAATTTTAGTTAGTGCATTGATTGATGAGATTCACTCAACACAGATGGAAACTTCTCCTAGAGTACTAATCAAGTTTTTTCAGAGTAACCAATAGTGCATATATTTTTTTATACTTACATTATTATAAATTTCATAGGTATAATTATACATCTAATTATTATATACATACATATTATCTATATATGATGCAAATGTGTATAATTTGGGCTTCCCTGGTGGCTCAGATGGTAAATAATTCACCTGCAATGTGGGAGACCTGGGTTTGATCCCTGGGTTGGGAAGATTCCCTGAGGAGGGCATGGCAACCCACCCCAGTATTCTGGAGAATCCCCATGATCAGAGGAGCTTGGCAGGCTTGGGGTGGCAAAGAGTTGGACATGAATTTATATATATATGCTTTAGATGTTTAAAAACCTGTAATTTATGCATATAGAAAAACAAAATGTATATATGTATAAGCCATAGAAAGTGAAAGAAAGAAAGAAAATGAATTCACTCAGTCATGTCCAACTCTTTGTGACCTCATGGACTTTAGCCTACCAGGTTCCTCTATCCATGTCCTCTTCCTTCTCCAGGAGATCGTCCTGACCCAAGGATTGAACCCCGGTCTCCCACATTGTAGGTAGACGCTTACTGTCTGAGCCACTATATATGTAAAGTTAGACAGAGAATTATTATAAGGAATTAATCCACATAATTATGGAAACAAGTCCCAAGATCTGCAAAGTGTCAGCAAGATGGTGACCTAGGAGAACTGTCAATTTAGTTTTTTCAGAGTCTAAAGGCCTAAGAACCAGAAGAGCCAATGTTTTTCAGCCTGAAGACCGGAGGTTTTCAGACTGGAGACCCAGGAAGAGCTAATGTTCCAACTGTAGTTCAAAGACTGAGGGCGAGTGCGGGCGGGGGGTGGGGTGGGGTGGAATTTTCCAATATCTGAACCTAAAGACAATTAGGCAAGAAGAATTCTTTCTTATTCAACGGAGGTCAGCCTCTTTTCTCTATTCAGACCTTGAACTAATTGCATAATGTTCACTCACATTGGTTAGGACAATCTGCTTTACTCGGTCTGCAGATTTTAATGTTAGTCTCATCCAAAAACAACCTGACAATCACACCTAAAATAACATTTAACCAAATATCTGGGTACCCATGGTCCAATCAACTTGACACACAAAATTAACCATCACCCTGGCAAGGCTCTGTCCTTGGCCTTGGGGCTGGAAGTTGTCAGACAAGGATGAAGGCCCAGATTTGCAGTGAAGGCAGAGCTGAAAAACAAGTTGGATGTGAGATACTTGTTAAACTGTTGAAAAAGTCTAAGGAGAGACACAACTTATGAAATACAAGGCTGTCAGAGATGGACAAAACCTTCAAGATCACAAAGCCCAAAGCCTTCAGTTTTCAGATAAGAGAGCTAAGCTTTAGACAGGTCTAAAACAAAATGACATACAGGTTGAAGAAGAAATTATACACCACAAGTTTTTTAATTAATTGCAGAAATAGAGAACAGGAGAGATTTGACTAAACTATATGTGGTTCACAAGCAATAATAAAACTAGGAGTTTAGTTACAACAGCCCAGTGAGAGTTAACAGAATGATGCAAGTCCCAACAATGATTTTGCAGCTTCAACACAGTTCAGTGGAAGAAAGGTGCTCCAGTTAAGGGAAATAATGCTTCTGCATTGCTTTGCCCTGGCAAACTGCTTCTGAAGTGTTGCTTCCAACTGGGGACCACACACTTTACCTTTCACAGGATTACTACTAGGGAGGTCAAGACCCTCACTCAATGAGCATCCTCCATGGACAGGCCAGGACAAGAGCTGGGCATTTCTGGTTGTTGTCATTGTTTAGTCACTAAATTGTGCCCAATTCTTTGCAACCCCATGGACTGTAGCCCACCAGGCTCCTCTGTCTATGGGATTTCCAAGGCAAGAATATCAGAGTACATTGCCATTTCCTTCTCCAGGGGATATTCCCAACCCAGGGTTCGAACCTTCATCTCCTGCATTGGCAGGTGGATTCTTTTCCAGTGAGCCACCAGGGAAGCCCAGTCATTTCTGGTACCCTCATAGTAAAAACCTGCTAAGACTATTTTAATATAGAAATACAGCCACTGTGTTTTTCTTTACTGCACTAGGTAGTACAAATTTAAGCTTCACTTCACGTCACTCTTTGAGAAAAGGTGAGCTAGTTCCATTGACTGGAACTCTTGTACCCAGAAGACTGGGAGCAAATTAAAGAGAAGTTGTCCAAGAAGATAGAGGGCTCTCTACCCATCAGTAGCAGGTGGACAGAGCACCATGAATGGGTACCACTTGAGGATCCAAGTGGGAGTGTGCATTCAAGTGAGCAGCATCCATCACCATCCTCAGAGACTGCTGATCAGTCCCCGAGAAAGATTTCATGGGAACTTCATTCCACTGAAGACCACCCAGCATGTGGTCAAGATCTTTCTTGGTTTTCTTCTGATTTTCACTGGCCATCATAGGAGTAGGGTAGGGCCCACGCATGCCTGCACCAATGGGGAACAATCTGAACCAGTGGAGAATGCCCAAACTTGCCCAATAATAACTCGCCCATTACAACACTTTATCCCCATTTTCAGATGATGATGCTGGTCCAAAGTTAATGTACCCGTAAATTAGAACCCTCATTTGACTCAAAGCCTTTACTTTGTCCACTATATGATACTCTCTTGATGGATAGAGTAAGTGCACACAAGAGCATCTAAGACACTGAAAATGCAGAGCCTAGAGGAGACTTCAGAGTGGAGGCAGGCAGGGAAGAAACTGGTATCTCCCTTTGAGTATTTAAAATGTTATTATCTGAAAAATAAACTGTTCTCTGTTATTCCATGAGTGGACCTTGAATCAGCCGGAAGTCACAAGGAGCTGAAGTCACAAAGTTCAGCTGATGGCACTAGAGGGACCCAATAGGCAATGGACTTCCTCCCAGAGCAGTCAGATATCTGTCACTGGATATATACAAGCAGGTGCTGAGTGAGCAGGTCAGGGATGTGGAACACTGAGTAGGAGATTGGGTCTTGCTCTCTGTAGTCTTGCCTTACAGAAAGATTCTACGAAGCCAAGAAGGCAGGGATTTGGCAGAAACTCTGAACTGAGACCTTATCCCTGGCTCCATGGTCCATGCTTCTGTTCACCCAAAGCCGCCAAAGTTCCTCATCACCCAGCTATCCTTGGGAGACACCCCCTGCCTTCACTCTCTGGATTAGTGCATCAACCCCAACCTCCACTGCTCCAAGAGCTTGTAAAAATGTGTCTTAATGTGTCTGGATTAGTGCGTCAACCCCAATCCCCACTGCTCCAAGAGCTTGTAAGAATGTGTCAAGCTTCCACTTGAAACTTCTGCTGCCTGACCCACATACTTCAGAGGGCCCTTCAATACCAGAGCCTGAGGGAAAGCAGATGTCATGAGGTAGAAGGTCAAGGCATATCCAGCAGGAGATTTCTGGCCCCAGAAGGCCCCCGTTAGGTTAATGATATTGATTCTTCATCAGACCTCACTGTCCTTTGCAAGTATGACTTGTGTATTCCATGAAGCAGGTCAGGAAGAGAGGACACACACATGAAATCTACCCGCCTGCCTGTTGAGTCAGAGTGTGGAGAGAGCCTCGGGAGTGGTGGAGGCTAGAGAGGATTATTGGAGGGGCTGCTGGGAGAGGGAGGTTCCACTTAAGAGGGGATAAGGGCATGTGAGGACAAGAGTGAAAAAGGGTGTTAGTGGCTGAAGGCTCTGGAAATGACCTCTGACCCTGGGGTCAGAGGGTGACAGAACGTCCACACCATCAGTGTGTGTATAGACTTAACCTCCTTGCATGGACCATGGGCTGGGAATAAGGTCTCAGTTCAGAGTTTCTGCCAAATCCCTGCCTTCTTGGCCTGACACTTCCAGAGCTCTAAACTCACTTCAGAATGGGAGAAATGGCAAAGGAGGGCCTCTCTCTTTTCTCTGGAAAAGCAGCCTCTCACACACCACATCACTACACCCATGTAATATGGGAATAGAGAGAAATAGCTGCAAGGATAGCTGTAAGGCATGGGTCACCCAGCTGTGCCACCTTGGAAGGCACTTTAAACTCTGGGACTCAGCCCACAAGTGCAGGGGGAGGGGCTGGACCTCCGTGGTCCATCGCAGGGTGACAAGCAGATTCTGAGATCCTAGCATTCCTTGGATCTAGAATCCCTAGGCCCATGGTACCTAACACACATCAGCCTTCCTGAGGGCTGGTGAGAATGTCTGAACAGACCCAGATCAATATTTTCACTTGAGTATTTTACTTTTAAAACAAAATTAGAAAGGAAAGAAGATTCAGGAATGGGCCAGGCTAAGGCAGAGGTGGCTAGGCATTCGTCTAGCTGTGTTAGGGCCATATTCCCCCAGTGTCTGTTCTCAGGGAATGGAAAACTGCTTCCCGATGGTGAAGGATCATCACGGGATGGGGTGAGGCCCCAAAGGTGCTGAGATGAGGAGAGGAAGACAGCAGGGTTCATGGTGGTTTCAGCCTCAGGAGAGGGGAGACCAAGGACCCAGTTGTGCAGTCACTGCAACCTGGGAAACACATGGAACCGAACACTGGATTGTGCGGGTTTTACAATTTGTTCCTGAAAGGGGCCACCAACATCCCAGATGCTGTTTCCAAAGGTGCCATTTAATGACCATAAATGAAATTGTTCCAAACAGCCCATCTGTCACCCAGTTTTTACAAATACCAAATTCAGTTCACGTGCTGTTCCCAAGGGGAATGGTGACACAGAGCGTTTGCCCACCACGAATCTGTCCATTTGAATAATTAATGAATTTCTCATGTCACATACATAGAGACGGCTGGGACCATGGAGAGCTGGGAGACCTGCCTTCAGAGAAGCTGCCTAGTTAGCTCTGGCGCAGGGCTACAGCCTCCCCTCTTCCTTCAGCAAACCCTCTCCAGTGCGGGTGATGGAGCAGAACTTCTCCATGGGGAGTTTTCCCCACAGTCAGAATATCCGGGAAAGAAATGATAAGGAAGTTAGAAAGAAAGACTGCTCCCCATCTACCCTCCAGAGCACAGGATCTCTGTCTCCTGGCCTTCCACTGCCCCTCCCTGCTCCCTGTCCCTTCCTCACTTTGGTTTCCAAATTTGAACCTCCCTCTGCTTTCCCCAGACCAGCAAAGGCAGCATATGGCAGCCACCCCATCGCCTCTCTGACTGCTGATCTAAGGTCCTGCTTAGCTCAGCCATGTCATGAGCATCAAATCTTTCAGCCGAATATACATGTCTATATTATTATAAGCAACCAGTTGTCTCAGACTCACACTCTTTTCAGTAATTATGAGGAAGAAATGTTTTCCTCCATGTTTGGTTTCCTCTGTAATTTTTTCCACCCACTGGACCACTACTGAAATAGTACCACTGTATTCATACTTCCGTTCCTTGAATTTTCTTACTTAATGATATATGCTGGAATTGTTCCCTGTAAGATCAATAGAAGTAAATCAACAGTTCTGGCCCAGTCTTGTTCATAGCTGCAGAGTATTTCACTTTATACTAGAATTTATTACATCAGTTTCATATACCTATCTATTTAGGTTGTTTCCAGGCTTTTGTTATTTGACACAATGCTACTCTTAATATGTATATCTATTTCAGCACATGTTCAAGTATATCCATAAGGATATATTCCTGGAAGTGGAATTGCTCCATCAAAGGGCATATTCATCTAACATTTGTATACATGCAATTCAGGAGACCTGGATTTGATTCCTGGGTCAAGAAGATCCCCTGGAGAAGGGAATGGCTACCTACTCCAATATTCTTGCCTGGAAATTCCCATGGACAGAGGAGCCTGGCGGGCTACAGTCCATGGGGTCACAAAGAGTCAGACATGACTGAGCAACTAACATTTTCTTTCATAGATAGGTAGAGTACATCATAAATATAAATCTTATTCAATAGCTTACAGAAGTAAACTTTAGAAGTTAACAAGTAAAAAGTATCAATCCTTTGGGAGGAGCTGCATATACATTCTACACATCTTTTTACCTACCCCAGACATTTTAATTTCAAAGTGTTTGTGTTACAGAATGGTAGCTGAAGCTCCAGCCATTTTGTCCAGCTTCCAAGCAATAGCAAGAAAGGATAGGGAGTGTTCCTCTGATGGGTCAGCTTCCTTTAAGGAGCCACTTCAGTTCTATTCAATTTTTTGCTTACATTTCATTGTCCATAATTTAGTTCTACAGTCATATCTAGCTACAATGTAGTCTTTCAATTGGGTGATTTTCTGGCCCCAAAATAGGCTTCTCTTATTTTAGAAGACAAATGAGTGAAAATTAGGGAAGCAGCCAGCTATCACTGCTGACCTACAGGAACCTGTGCATCTATTTCATCCCATTCAGGTTCTAGAGTTCTTGCCCAGGCTTTCTTTCTGCCTCATAGCCTGGCAACCCCAGGCTATGATAGTTTTCATCATGAGTCCCAAGATCTCTTCTACTTTCAACTTGTACCTCCACCTAACAGTGCTTCCTCTCCCATAAACACACATTTTCATATCCCTCTGGACTCCAGCCAGAGCAAGCAAGGCCAGGATCCACATGCTGCCAGCACACCTTCCTGGTGTTTTATCCCCTTCTTCTTCCCACAACCCCAGCAACAGGATTTCCACTTCCTCTCCCCTTCCATCCTTGATCTTCCCATATACCCACAATGCACATCCCACAGGACTGCTTCACTTTCCCAGATCCTACAGGGGAAGAGGTGGCCGCCAGACACTATGCAGGAAAAAATTTAAAAGTACTGCCTCAACATTTTGAAAATAGTATACCTGTGTGCTCAGTCGCTCAGTCGTGTCTGACTCTTTTGAAACTCCTGGATTATTGTCCGCCAGACCCCTCTATCCATGAGATTATCCTGGCAAAAACACTGGAGTGGGTTGCCATTTCCTTCTCCAAATATTATCCCTACCACACCTATATTCTTTTTAAATTTATTGAGCACATGATAAGCATATAGGCCTTCTGATGAAGAATAGCGCTGTCATGGGAATCAAAATGAGATAAAATACAGAAATCTTGCCACAACACATAGCATATTGTATACACTTAGTAATGGTAGCCATTATTGTTATTATTATTATTTAAATAGTACAACACACTCTGCCTTTGTCTTTTCTATTCCAAACAAACATGCTACCATGCACGGTTCCATTTCACAGACACAGTTATGCTCAATCATGGCATTTTCTGTTTTGCTTGATTTCAAACTCCATTTCTGGTAACAGAGGAATTTTTTCCCAGGGAAAGGCGATACTACTTAGAGACCTAACTCCTAATTAACTTTGTTACTGGATGCCCTATAACTGTGAGCATGTCACTTTCTTTAAGGAAGGGGACTAATTGGAAGAGGGAAGATTGATGGAGGTCAGTGTGGATGGTGATGCGGAGTTATGGCTGGAGGCTGGGTCAGCTGAAGTCAGGCCTTTCCAAACTGCACCTCGTCGTGGACTCTAAATTATTTCTAACCCCCCTGACCTCCCCCGTTTTGTGTTTGTGTAACAGCAGCTTGAGAGAGCATATGAGTTAAACAAGGCAAGATGAGAATTGATCTATCAATGGTCAATCAGGGGGTTGGCTCAGGGAGACTGGGAGGGAATTGCCAGAGGCTCTGGACTGGAACTGCATTTCAATAGATTTGAAAATGGGCTGGGAGGAAAACAAGGATGTACATTCAGCTGTATCTGGGCCTCAGAGTCCACCAGGCACATCGGATTTCCTAAGGTGGAGCAGGGAATCCCCAGAGATTACAACTGTAAATAGGAGGTTGTTTTAACGTAGGGAAAATATGAATGAGCGAATTTGTAAAGAGTTATAGTTTAGTTATGTTCAAGGACTACATATAGACATCCAACAAAAATGTCAACAAACGCTTTAACTAACCTCAGAAAATGTCATCACCAGGGCCCAGCCCTGACACAGCAGGGACTTCTCAAACCCAGGAAATTTCTAGGTTGTAGAGGATGAGCAGGACAGTTGAGATAGGAGGTGATGGGCAGAGTTTTGGAAGACAGGAAAGAGACTTTTAGGGGTTCAGCATAGGAATGCATTCACTGAAGAGTCTTGATTCATCTAGTCTCCTATACAAACAAGCTGAATTAAGTGTTGTTATCCAAATCTGGAAGTATTTACGTTGATTTTACGTTACATAGGAAGGCAGTGCTCCTGGTGGGAAAGGACTTTCATAGTAATATCTGAAATTCACCTACCATTGAGGAAAAGCAGAGGAGGGCATGAAGGTTGGTGGATCTGAAACTGACACTCAGGACAGGTCAGGAAATGTATTGGCAAAATGTTAGATGAAGGCTTGGGTATCCTAGCTGACACTAATGTATATTTATTATTAGCTGACATGGAATGACCCCTTACACACATCACCTCATTTAATTCACATAGCAAAAAAAAAGGAAACAGGTAGTATTATTATTTCCATTTTATAGATGAAGAAATTGGGGCACAGAGAAGTCAAGGAGTTTACCTAAAATTACAGGTTTTACAGATGGTGAAGTTAAGAGCTGAATGCAAGGAGTCTGACTCCAGAGACCTGTGTTATCACAGGAATATGTGATAAAAAACCAATATTTGCTATACCAAAAACCCAACAGTAAAATTTATAAATTAAGGGAACTGATCCTTTTAACATTAGTGGTAAAGTACTAGATTAGCATAAATTTCCGTAAGGTAATTTTCAGTTAATTACTTCACAGAATTTTTACTTCCACTCAGAGCTGTCCTTCAATAAGTGAGTTCATTTTTTTCTGCATTTTAAATAATTGCCTCTGATTTGTATCTTTAGCTAAGATCTGTCTTTTCATTTAAAGAGCCAGTGTCCAGGAAATAAATTCAGAAAGGGTGATGAGTTACCCTAAAGTTGCATTTTGAGCTCCAACTGTGTTTTGAGATTTCCCTTTGACAGCCTGGCCTGAAGCCCCATATAGGGCCAAGCATGGAGCCCGGCACCTTCCCAGTAACTGAGAACTAAAAGACAGAATAGAATCTGAGGGAATTTCAAACTCATATTTTCATTCATTGATTCTGAGAACTAGCTCCTAATACCTATCACTTTCTCCAGGATATTTTAAATTTATTGTCAGAAATAAAAATTGCCTAAGCTGTTTGTGCTCATATTTTACAGTTCATTTTGAGAATTAATATTTTATCAGAAAATTATTTTAATTCAAACAGTGACTTTTAAAAGGTTTATGGTATTCTTAAGTGTAACTTTTATTATACCTTGGGGCCAGTAGCTTTTGTAGAGAAACACAGTGTAGTTATTGATGTATGGTACCCCTTGTGAATTTCCCTTCATGTTCTGAGACTGAAACAAGAGAAATTATTTTCTGTACATAATTTACTACCTTCTTTCCACCTCTACCCCTCCTTTCCCCTAGCTGCCTCTTTTTCTCTCCTTTCAGTGCAAAATAAATTTTAAAAACCATTATTACATGTATAAGAGGGAAAAAAGCTTAACAGTCATATTTAAGCCAAGCCAAGCCAAAGTTAAATTAAAATAATTGGAAGATACTCATTAAGACCTGGGAAGGTAGATGTGAAAAACTGTACTCTGAGCTCTACCCCAGTCTAATGACCTTCCCTGTTGACCATTATCTCCTTTCTCTCTTCCCTGATCTAAGTTGAAATGATTGATCTCTTTTTCCATCTTCACATGACAGACAGGCGGGCATCAACCTTCAGCTGAAGTGGCTGCCTGATGCTCTTCTAGAGGATCTAGAATGCTAAAGCTCCGAAATTAAAACTAAGTGAAGTTGCTCAGTCGTGTCCGACTCTTTGTGACCCCATGGACTGTAGCCTACCAGGCTCCTCCGTCCATGGGATCCTCCAGGCAAAAATACTAGAGTGGGTTGCTATTTCCTTCTCCAGGGAGTTTTCCTAACCCAGGGATTGAACCTCGGTCTCCTGCATTGGAGGCAGATGCTTTAACCTCTGAGCCACCAGGGAAGCCTTCAAATTAAAACTGGAGATGTTCAAATCCTTGGATCAGTTAGTTAGTGATGTGCAAAAAAACCACCCTCCATGGCAGATTCATGTTGGTGTATGTATGGCAAAACCAATACAATATTGTAAAATAATTAGCCTCCAATTAAAATAAATAAATTTAAAAATAAAATGAAAAGAATATCTATTGTTTATTTCTCATGGTCTATGGATTGGGTTGGTCGACTGGCTGACCTGAGCCAGGTTTGGCTGATCTTAGCTGGCTGGGCTCCCTCATGCATCTGTGGTCAACTAATGGCTAGCTGATCTAAATGGCCTGTATGAGACAATTCTGCTCTCTTCCATGTATCTCCTAGTCCCATCTGGTAGGCTATGTTCTCATGATGGTGGCAGGGGTCCACAAGGAAAGGAGGAAAGGCACAGGTACCTCTAAAGCTTTTACCTGCACCAGATTTGTTAACATTCCATTGGCCAAGCCAAGTCACATGCCCAAGTCTGGAATTAATGTAGGAGGGGACCAAGAGTTACAGGACAGACAGCCTGATACTGAAAGACCAATACGGTGGCCATAAATGCAATTAATCTCTCATAGTTCCCAAATTAAAACCTGAAAAGGAGCAAAAAGGGACATTTTGAAAGCAAAATACAGTAGTTCCTCGTTATCTGAAGATTCTGTATATGAGAATTTGCTTCCTTGCTAAAATTTGCTTGTAACCTTATCCTCATTAGCTGGGGACACTTTGACAATCATTGCTCTACGTGCACAGAGCAGTGGAGATTTATGCGTGCCCTGGACTGAGGTTGAACAAGGAGATGCTCTGCTCTTGTGTTCCAGCTCTACAAGCAAGTGTTCTTTTAACAGTTTGCATAATACCAACAGTTTTGCATTTTTTGTCCTTTTTATCGGTGATTTCACTATTTACAATGGACCCCTCCAAGCACAAGAAGGCTGAGATGTGCCTTACGGGAGGAAAAAAAAAACATGGTATATAAGCTTTCTTCAAGGCATGAGTTACAGTACTGTTGACCATGACTTCAATGTTAATGAGTCAACAATATGTATTTTAAAAGGTGTTTTTAAGCAGACAGACACATAAAACAAAGTTATATATTGATAAGCTGAAATGTTTTGACCAGAAGGTCACAGGAACCTAACCCTACATTTCCCCTGTGAGCAATGGGTCATACTCACACCTTCAGTGTTTCTAATATATTCTGGAGGAGGGAACTGCACCCCAGTATACTTGCCATGAGAACCTCATGAACTATATAAAAAGACAAAAAGATTTGACACCGCAAGATGAGTCCCCCAGATCTGAAGGTGTCCAATATGCTACTGGGGAAGAACAGAGGACAACTCCTAATAGCCCCAGAAAGAATGAAGCAGCTGGGCCAAAGTGGAAATGATGCTCAGTTGTGGATGTGTCTGGTGATGAAAGTAAAATCCAATGCTGCAAAGAACAGCATTGCATAGGAACCTGGAATGTTAGGTCCATGAATCAAGATAAACTAGATGTGGTCAAGCAGGAGATGGCAAGAATAAACATCGACATCTTAGGAATCAGTGAACTAAAATAGACAGGAATGGGCAGATTTAATTCAGATGACCATTATATCTACTACTGTGGGCAAGAATCTCTTAGAAGAAATGCATGTAGCCCTCATAGTGAACAAAAGAGCCCAAAATACAGTACTTGGGTGCAGTCTCAAAAATGACACAATGATCTCAGTTGGTTTCCAAGGCCAGTCATTTAACATCACAGTAATCCAAGTCTATGCCTCTACCACTGATGCCAAAGAGGCTGAAGTTGATCAGTTCTATGAAGACCTAGAAGGCCTCCTAAAACTAGCACATAAAAAAGATGTTCTATTCATAATTGGGGATTGGAATGCAAAAGTAGAAAGTCAAGAGATAACTGGAGTAACAGGCAAGTCTGGCCTTGGCAAACAAAATAAAGCAGGGCAAAGGCTAACTGATTCTGTCAAAAGAATGAATTGATCATAGCAAATAACTTTTTTCAACAACACAAGAGATGACTTTACACATCAGTTCAGTTCAGTTGCTCAATCATATCCGACTCTTTGTGACCCCGTGAATCGCAGCACATCAGGCCTCCCCGTCCATCACCAACTCCTGGAGTTCACCCCAACTCATGTCCATCAAGTCGGTGATACCATCCAGCCATCTCATCCTCTGTCGTCCCCTTCTCCTGCCCCCAATCCCTCCCAGCATCAGAGTCTTTTCCAATGAGTCAACTCTTCGAATGAGGAGGCCAAAGTATTGGAGTTTCAGCTTTAGCATCAGTCCTTCCAATGAACATCCAGGACTGGTCTCCTTTAGGACGGACTGGTTGGATCTCCTTGCAGTCCAAGGGACTCACAGGAGTCTTCTCCAGCACCATGGTTCAAAAGCATCACCAAATGGCCAATAACAAAATCAAACTGATTACATTCTTTGTAGCCAAAGATGGAGAAGCTGTATACAGCCATCAAAAACAAGACCTGAAGCTGACTGTGGCTCAGATCATCAACTTCTCATAGCAAAATTCAGGCCTAAACTAAAGAAGGTGGGGAAAACCACAGGTCAGCCAGGTATGATTTAAATCAAATTACCTATGAATATGCAGTGGAAGTAAGATTCAAGGGGTTAGAACCTGTAAACACTGTGCCTGAAGAACTATGGACAGAGGTTATAATATTATACAGGAGGAAGCAAGCAAAACCATCCCAAAGGGGGAAAAAAGCAAGAAGTGGTTATCTGAGGAGGCCTTACAAATAGCTAAAGATAGAATAGAAGTGAAAAGCAAAGGGAAAAGGGAAAGGTATATCCAACTAAATGCAGATTTCCAAAGAATAAAAAGGACAGACAAGAAGGCCTTCTTCAATGAATAATGTATAAAAATAGAGGAAAACAACAGAAGGGGAAAGACTAGAGCTCTCTTCAGGAAAACTAGAGATATCAAGGGAACATTTTGCCCAAATACAGGCACAATAAAGGACATAAATGATAGAGATCTAGTAGACATTGAAGAGATCAAGAGGAGATGGAAAGAATACACAGAAAAAGTGTATTAAAAAAAGATCCAAATGAACTGGATGACTACAATGGTGTGGTCAGCTACCCAGAGTCAGACATTCTAGAGAGCAAAGTCAAGTGGGTGTTAGGAAGCACTGCTGTTAATAAAGCTAGTGGATGCAATGGCATTCCAGTAGAACTGTTCAAAAATCCTAAAACATGATACCATCAAGGTGTTACATTCAATACGTTAGAAAATCTGGAAGACCCAGAAGTGGCCACAGGACTGAAAAAGGTCAATCCTCCTCCCCATTTCCAAGAAGGGTAATACTAAAGAATGTGCTAACCTTCAGACAATTGTGCTCATCTCCCATGCTAGCTGCTGCTGCTGCTAAGTCATGTCAGTCATGTCCGACTCTGTGTGACCCCATAGACGGCAGCCCTGTCCCTGGGATTCTCCAGGCAAGAACACTGGAGTGGGTTGCCATTTCCTTCTCCGATGCATGAAAGTGAAAAGTAAAAGTGAAGTCGCTCAGTCGTGTCCGACTCAGCAACCCCGTGTACTGTAGCCTATTAGATTCTCCCGTCCATGGGATTTTCCAAGCAAGAGTACTGGAGTGGGGTCCCATTGCCTCCTCTGTCCCATGCTAGCAAGGTCATGCTTAAAATTTTGCACGCCAGGCTTCAGCATTATTCGAACCAAGAACTTCCAGATATCCAAGAGTGATTTAGAAAAGGAAGAGGAATCAGATCAGATTGCCAACATTCTGTGGACCATAGAGAAAACTAGGGAATTCCAGAAAAACATTTACTTCTGTTTCATTGACTATGCGAAAGCTTTTGACAGTGGTGTTGTTGTGCTAGTCCTGTCCAACTCTTTGTGACCCCATGGACTGCAGCATGCCAGGCTTCCCTGTCCTTCATCACCTCCTGGAGCTTGCTCAAACTCATGTCCATTGAGTTAATGATGTCATCCAACTATCCCCTTCTCCCATCCCCTTCTCCTACCTTCAATCTTTCCCAAAATCGAGGTCTTTTCTAATGAGTTGGCTCTTTGCATCAGGTGGCCAAAGTATTGGCCTTTCAACTTTAGCAACAGTCCTTCCAATGAATATTCAGAATTGATATCCGTTAGGATTGACTGGTTTGATCTCCTTGCAGTCCAAGGGACTCTCAAGAGTCTTCAACACTACAGTTCAAAAGCATCAATTCTTCTGCACTCAGCCTTCCTTATAGTCCAACTCTCACATCCATACATGACTACTGGAAAAATATAGCTTTGACTAGATTTATCTCTGTTGGTAAAGTGATGTTTCTGCTCTTTAATATGCTGTCTAGGTTGGTCATAGCTTTTCTTCCAAGGACCAAGCATCTTTTAATTTCATGGCTGCAGTCATCATCTGCAGTGTTTTGGGAGCCCCAAAAAATAAAGTCTGCCACAGTTTCCATTGTTTCCCCATGTATTTGCCATGAAGTGATGGGACCAGATGCCATGATCTTCATGTTTTGAACGTTGAGTTTTAAGCCAGCTTTTTTCACTCTCCTCTTTCACCTTCATCAAGAGGCTCTTTAGTTCCTCTTCACTTTGTGCAAAAGGGCAGTGTCATCTGCATATCTGTGGTTATTGATATTTCTCTGGGAAATCTTGATTCCAGCTTGTGCTTCATCTGGACTGGCAGTTCTGCAAATATGGTAAACAAACTGTGCGGACCATAATAAACTGTGGAAAGCTTTTAAAGAGATGAGAATACCAGACCATCTTACCTGTCTCCTGAGAAACCCGTATGCCAATCAAGAAGCAATAGTCAGAACCCTGTATGGAAAATGGAACGACTGATTGGCTCAAGACTAAGAAAGGAGTATGACAGGGCAGTCTGCTCTCACCCTGTTTGTTTAATCTATATGCTGAGCACATCATGAAAAATGCTGGGCTGGAGGAACTACAAGGTGGAATAAAGATTGCCAGGAGAAACATAAACAACCTCAGATATGTGGATGATACCACCATAATGGCAGAAAGCAAAGAGGAAATAAAGAGCCTCTTGATGAGGGTAAAGGAGGAGAGTGAAAGAGATGACTTAAAACTAAATATTAAAAAAACTAAGATCATGGCATCCAGCCCCATTACTTCATGCCAAATAGAGGGGAAAAGGTGGAAGCAGTGACAGATTTCCTATTCTTGGGCTCAAAAATCACCACAGATGGTGACCGTAGTCATGAAATTTGAAGACATTTGCTTCTTGGCAGGAAAGCTATGACAAACATATACAGTGTGTTGAAAAGCAGAGACTTTACTCTGCCAACAAAGGTCCATATAGTCAAGGCTATGGTTTTCCCAGTAGTCACGTACAGTTGCGGAGAAGGCAATGGCATCCCACTCCAGTACTCTTGCCTGGAAAATCCCATGGATGGAGGAGCCTGGTAGGCTGCAGTCCATGGGATCGCTAAGAGTTGAACACGACTGAGCGACTTCACTTTCACTTTTCACTTTCATGCGTTAGAGAAGGAAATGACAACTCACTCCAGTGTTCTTGCCTGGAGAGTCCCGGGGATGGGGGAGCCTGTTGGACTGCCGTCTATGGGGTCACACAGAGTCGGACATGACTGAAGCAACTTAGCAGCAGCAGCAGCAGCATGTACGGTTGTGAGAGCTGGATGTAAAGCAGGCAGAGCACCAAAGAATTGATGCCTTCAAATTGTGGTGCTGGAGAAGACCCCTGAGAGTCCCTTGGACAGCAGGAAGATTAAACCAGTCAATCCTAAGGGAAATCAACCCTCAATACTCACTGGAAGTACTGATGCTGAAGCAGCTGACACTCTAGTATTTTGGTCATCTGATATGAACAGCTGATTCACTGGAAAAAGTTCCTGATGCTGGGAAAGATTGAAGGCAGAAGTAGAAGCAGGTGTCAGAGGATGAGACGGCTGGATGGCATCACCAATGCAATGGATATGAACTTGGGCAAACTTCGGGAGACACTGAGGGACAGAGAGGCCTGATGTGCTGCAGTTCATGGAGCTGCAAAGAGTCAGACACAACTGGGCAACTGAGCAGCAACAACAACAACAACAACAAAATCATAGAATATACTGAGTAGTCCAAAAAGTTCATTCATAGAATATATCGGGTTGTCCAAAAAGTTCATTTGGGTTTTCTAAACGAGCTTTAAGCCAACCACAAATAATTAGAATCAATGGTGCTTCCATTTGTTTTTGAGCGTCTAGAAAAGGGCAACTGAGCACAACAACAACAACAACAACAAAATCATAGAATATACTGAGTAGTCCAAAAAGTTCATTCATAGAATATATCGGGTTGTCCAAAAAGTTCATTTGGGTTTTCTAAACGAGCTTTAAGCCAACCACAAATAATTAGAATCAATGGTGCTTCCATTTGTTTTTGAGCGTCTAGAAAAAGGTTTTATTTTAAAATCTAAAACCTATATTCTTATCTCCACATATAATGTCACACTTCTGAAAGGCATAACAAAAACAACTCTCACATATAATTACCTACCTGGACTTACAAAACAATCTTTTGTTGAAAGCAGAATATTTTAGGAATGCACTCACTCGCTGATAAAGGGACATATTAGTGAGATTCCTAATGGCATTCAACAAAGGGTCAGTAAGCTAGTCCTATGAATAACTCTAGCTGGAGCTTAATTTTATAGTAAATGGATGAAAACTCCAAAATAATATTAAAGATTCCAGAGAGTAAACTAGGATTCAGACGTGTTTATGAGTCTCTGAGTGAAAACATTGAGCAAGAAAGGCACGATCATATAATTATTCATGTAATGAAGGCCAAAGAAAAACAGGATTCAACATGAACATAATTTTTCAGGTTACACCTATTATATATGGAAGTTCAAAGGCATTTTGTCTTGTTAGAGTACCTGACATTCCCAAAGAACTCTGAGCTGCACATCTCAGCTTCAGTGTTGGCTGTGATGAAGGGATCAGAGAGCTTCATATTTAAAATCCCAGTCTCTACAACGGGACAGACCCAGGTCTGGATCTTGACTCCATGTTATTGGCTGGGTGACATGGCAAAAACACTCCCTCTGTGGACCCCAGTTTCTTCATTTGTAAAATGGGAGTAACTAAGAGTAATAGTACAGATATAATCAGACATTTAATGAGTGCTGACCAGGTCCCTGGCACCCTGCTTGGACCTTTCCTTGCATTATGCCTCATTTAATTCACTTTATGAACAATGGGGAGAGAAAGGAGTTAAATGATCTCACCAAGAATTAGAACCGGCAGAATTGGAATTTGATCCTAGGAAGATGACTCCACCTTCTTCATGATGCTGTTTGTGAAAATTAAATGAGATAATGCCCCATAAAATGCTCTGCATGATGCCAGGCACGTAATAAGCACATATAATAAATTTTTCAAGAATCTTTTTAACTAAGAGTGCCCTGCCCTTTCTCCAGTCTCACTGCAACCAACAGATCAGATATGCAATATGAAAGGTTGTACAGAGGTTTATGTGGGGACTCTGTTTATGCTGAATTCTCCTCTGGTTGAAAGCGCCACAGGAAAGTCTTACCTCACCAGGGAAAGCACTCCAAATAACCCCCTGGAGAGATTCCTATTTGTCTTCATGGAGGATAATAAATACAAGTTGGGAGATCAGATCCAAGATTCATGTTTGAACTATCTTTCTCACTGAGGTTAAAACTTCCAGTGGTTTATCTCAACCCTTCTTGAATCTGTTTGTTTAATCTATCTGATATGGTTAACTTATTTTTTGTCCCTATCTCAGATATAACTATATTGTTTTTAGGGAAAACATTTAAAATATAGAGTGAAGACAGCTGTACAAGCCAAACTTCTGAGTGGCCAAAACCCAACACACTTTGTATCTTGCGGGTTTTCATTCCTTGTAGAAAGGGGAACTAGAGAGAAAACGAAGAGTCTTTTGATACCGTGTTTGCTTACATAACTTTCTTTCTTGTTTTAATGTCTGTATAACCGAGTTCCCACCATCCTGTTCCTCCTAGTCCTGTACTTTACGGTTGGGCAGATGTAGGTACAAGCAGGAATTAATGATCATCCTTTCATCTCCAACAAGATCCCTCCTGGCTCTGTCCCCTTTCCTAACTAGGCCTTCAGGGGATCCTGACGACTCAGGCAGCCCGAGAGGTGGCAGAACACACGGAAGAAACAGAGAAAGGAAAATACTCCCTCATCATTATCAGAAATTATGTGCGAGCTGAGAAAGCCTGAATTATTCAGTATGCCCTGAGTGTGAGTTTGAAGGAACACTCTGCAGCTATTAATAAGACTGAAGTTGAAAGATATCTGTTAATATGGAACAACTGCAGCATCTATTATTAAGTAAGAAAACACAAGCATTGTGGATACTATTTTACCAAGTTGTATATGCATAGGCTCTCAGTCTGGAAGACATAGAAAACCAGTAAGAGTGGTTATCTCAGGGGAAAGGGTTAAGTGTGGGGTAGACTTGTTTTTAACCTAC
Source organism: Madoqua kirkii (assembly GCA_006408675.1). Classification (NCBI taxonomy): domain Eukaryota; kingdom Metazoa; phylum Chordata; class Mammalia; order Artiodactyla; family Bovidae; genus Madoqua; species Madoqua kirkii. The sequence goes on from SJYC01123120.1 coordinate 52,994, forward strand.
ATCTTGTTGTACTATTTGAATTCTTTATAAAGAATATTTGAACAATCAGTCATGAGCTGGAGGCTCCACATGGAGCCACAGTGACCTCCTGTTTGGGTGACCTACTCTCCCCAAATGGAGAAGAATAAAAAACTGAGGCAAGACGAGCCCTCAAGGCAGAAGAAAGGAAATCTGGAAAGAGTTCCGTGAAGATGTTGCCCAGACTGACATTCGTGACTTTCCCTATTACTCTCCTCCTGTGTAGACTTGTCTCCTTCACGTATTACCACAAAGAAAGCAAAAGGGGACCCATGCAAAGATAGTACCTAACAAGTAAGAAACAAACCTACCAACTAACAGCAGGTTAAAAAAAAAAAAAAATTCAGAAAGAGAATTACTTCAGAAAAGAGAAGAAATTTTCATCTACTTATCTCTCCTTTGGAAGCTTCCCAAGTGGCACTAGTGGTATAAAGAATCTGCCTGCCAATGCAGGAGATCCAAGATACGCAAGTTCAATCCCTGGGTTGGGAAGATCCCCTGGAAAAGGAAATGGTAACCCATTCCAGTATTCTTGCCTGGAGAATCCCATGGACAGAGGACCCTGGAAGACTACAGTCCATGGGATCACAAAGAGTCAGATATGACTGAGCACACACACACATCTCACTATTTTTAAAGAAAGAGAACTTAGGCTCTTAAAGGAGAGATAGAAAAGAAATCAGACAATCAAGGACTAGAGTATGAAATATCAAAAGGAAATAAAATGTGACCTGAAGTAGCATTTGAAAAAAGCTGAAGACAATAAAAGCATAAGAATGACACCTGTGGCTGATTCATGTCAATGTATGGCAAAACCAGTACAGTGCTGTAATGTAGAATGAAGTAAAAATAAGATTTATTAAAAAAAAGAATGGAAGTCACATCAGAAGCAGCAAGAATAGATAACACAGCTAGGTATATGGACGTGGTGAAAGTGAAGTGAAAGTCACTCAGTCATGTAACTCTTTGCAACCCCATGGACTATACAGTCCATGGAATTCTCTAGGCCAGAATACTGGAGTGGGTAGCCTTTCCCTTCTCCAGGGGATCTTCCCTACCCAGGGATGGAACCCAGGTCTCCTGCATTGCAGGCGGATTCTTTACCAGCTGAGCCACTGAGGAAGCCATATGGAGGCAGAGGTATACCTTAAGAAATGTGTATAACAAAAAATGAAAAAGAATTCTAAAAAATAAAAGAGATATAGAGAAGATGACAGATCGGTACGAAAGTTCATTATATGCATAGCTAATATTCCTAAAGCAGAAAGCAGAACAAATATTCAGTATAACAAGGAAGAAACATTTTCTTGAATAACAAAAAAATATGAATCCACTAATTAAAATCTACAGAAAATAGACTTTTTGATCAAGGAAAAATACAATCTCAAATTTGAACCATATCTTAGTGGAAACCATGAAGTTCGAGAGTTAAAAAAGATTCCTTTGGACATGCAGAAATTAAATAAAGCATGTTTCCCAAAGAGACAAAATGGCTGACCTCAGCCTTCTCCATATCAACATTCAATACAAGCAGTAGGTGAACAATGTCTACAGAATTCTGACAGAGAAAAACGTGTGACCCGAGAATTATATGTTTTATGTCTAAAGACAGTTTTAATAATGCAAAGAATCTGATAACATAGCACTTATTAGCCCTTCTTTTAAAAAAAAAATGACACAACAAATCCAGCCAACCCAAAGAGAAGAAAAAAAATGTTTGAAGTCATGTCATGATCAGGAAAGCCATGGATGAAAGGACTGTTGGTGACCACTGAGTGTGTAATTACATTCTCAGAGCTTAGTGCTATGTAAGCTGTAAATCTTGGTAATACAGAAAATAATAATAATAAAAAGGGAGATCAGTGAAAGAAGCTGAGAGGATGTGTAAAGTATAAATCTTCCTCTTCTTTCATGATGAAGTATAAATCTGCCCAACATTGATAAAACAAGAAAGAGACATTTAACTATCAAAGTTTCAAATATTATTATGAGAAACAGGAAGACAAAGCAAAGCAAAGAAAGCACAGACAGAACAAAATAACCAAAACAAATTTCGGTGACAGATACTATCACCAAACAATACTGTAATAAAATTAAGTGTAATAAATACATGTTATAAAAAAATAAATGTAAATGAGGCAGCTGTACCTAACAAAAGAAAAAGACTATCAGTCTGGATTAATAAAACTCATCTACTTATCATGCTAATAGAGAACCAGTGAACCCTTGGATAAAAAATTTATGATACATTCATATCACAGAAAATTTGGCAATCATTCAGAAGGAACTGGACTTCCCTGGTAGCTCAGTTGGTAAAGAATCTGCCTGCAATGCAGGTGCCCCCAGTTCAATTCCTGGGTTGGGAAAATCCCCTGAAGAAGGGAACAGCAACCCACTCCATATTCTTGACTGGAGAATCCCCATGGGCAGAGGAACCTGGCGGGCTATAGTCCATGGGGCTGCAAAAAGTCAGACATGACTGAGTGACTAAGAACAGCACAGAAGAAAGAACTGGATGTGTAAGAATTATGTAGAAAGAAATCCAAAATAAATTAATAGAAAAATATTACAAGAATAATGCCTGATAATTCATCTGTATTTTGCAAAAGATATGTGTTGTACAAGTACATATTTGTATACCTGTCTGTATAGTTAGGTGTACCCATGTGCATTTGCTATGTCTGTATGTATGTTCAGAGTTACAGCACTGGAGAAGGTGACCTGGTGAGAGCAGTCCGCCCCCATAAGCAGGAATATTTTATCCCTGACATTGTTTAGAATTGCTGGTATATGGTGCTAATAAAAAACAGACTAACTTTTAGGAGTCTTCATTATTTTTTATAGTTCTTTCCTAACAATGCACCTCAGTCTGCACCTGGGGAGGATCATTCCAATCTCCTTGCTCTCGGAATGTCAGTGTGTGTGCATGTGTGTGTGTGTATGTGTGCACGCACATGCACACTCACGTGCATGCTTAGTAGCCAGATGATAACAACACACAGTTAATAGTGGTCACACCTAGGAGTGGAATTAGAGGATGTTTGAAAAGCAGATATGAAGAGCAGAAAACTTATGAACTTTTCTGTCTTATAAAAACATTTAAATGAAAATATATCTCTTTATAATATAGCTTTAATTAACAATAAAAATGAGAAGAGTATAAAAGAGCTCTACTTGGAAAGGAGTCAATGTATTTGAAAGCTCAGTTGAGTTTGGTGCTCCTGCCAGATCTAGCAAAACTAAATACACCTTGGGTGACTTAGTGCTTATATCAAATACAAGAAAACATCCTGGTTCATCTGTGTTCCAATACCTACCCCAGTGCCTGGCACACAACAGACATTCAGTAAAGGTTTGTTAGGAGAATTAATGAATTAATCTGGTCAAAAAAGCTTTTTCCTAGCAATGAATTTCAGGAAATGTTGCATCAGTTGTGTAATGAGTGACACTTTCAAAAAGATGTACAAAAGATACAAAAACACTTGCAAAAATGGATCCTTTGCTGTACTAACTCTCAGGACTTACAAAGGCATAACTAACACTCAGTCATCTCTCCTGCTAGACCTTTCTTTAAGGGACTCAAAAGCATTTGTATGCTGTTTCCTGGAAACCTGAACTAATATACAGATGGTACTTAGAGGATGGAGTGAAGGTGATGTGCAGCATGCCCCTTAGACGGTCTCTTTCAAGTGACAGATGTCTCAAGTGGTCTTTAGCAATTGCTAGGTTGCAGATACCTTCCAGTGGAGTCGCTCTCAAGGGTATGAAGTGCCATGTGTTGCTGCTGTTGTCTAGAATCATCCACTCTCTTGAGACACCTGGTGATCTGGTGGCAGCAGCGATGTTGCATTCAGCTGCTAAAAACTAATTTGCTCATTTCTGTGGTAGAAATAAAGCAGGTTCCTTTTCTTCTATGCTGCTGCTAGCAGTTTGCACAGAGAGCCAGACTCACAGAATGGCTAAAACCCAAGATGGCTTTCCTTCTGCTTCCCATTCACCTCAGAGCCAGTGAGGAAGAAAAGGAAGGGTCCCTGAATAAAGTGGGGAGCTCAGGGTTATAATTTCTCACCCCTCTAGGCAGAATTATGCTCATCCTGATGGTCGGACGGGGCACTGGCGTCTTTCAACATTTTATAGCATCCCAGTGGGAGGAAGAGCAGTGGCAGGGACCCAGCGCAGGTCCTGTTCCTTTGGCTGACCCCATGGGAGGGGCATTGGGCTTCTTCTCAAATGGGACCAGCTTGGTCCTGCCTCTTGTGGAGGGCTACTTTCAAACATGGCCCTTACGAAAACATGTACATGACTAGGAGACAATCACACAGCAAAACATGAATCATTACACTGAAGTGCAGTACCCCAATCCATGGGCAATGACAAGGCACATGCCTAACACTATATGCTTTTCCTACGCTCTAGCACAGGCTAACAACCAAAACAAGCTTCTTTCATAGAGGAGCATTTTCTTGAAGAGACCCAAGACCTCAGGGAGGTTATTCCAGGTATTCCTATCACATTAATTTCCTCTTGTGGATAATTACAGATTAAATTCATATTTGAATACAGAATGGAGGTTGGCCATAGAGGTGATGGCAGAAAGAACCAACATTTCTGCCCCCAAATGGAACTTTAAATCTACAAACACACTTGAAAACAATCTTACTCTTGGGAGATATGTCTTGATGCCATGGGTCTCCCTTCCTGTTCCCCATGCAGGGATCACAGAGGTCCCTGGCCTGGAGAGTCCAGGATGTGACTAGATCTTGTTTACAAAGGATGAGGTTGCAGTGTGGTCAAAATTCCTAGCCATGAATAGTTTTCTCTCCATATGGCAGGTACAAAAGTTCACAAGGAAGTCTGGCCACCCAGCTCTCTCTTTTCTTCTTCCCCAGGCTCTCTCATCTGCTTCATTTTCTGTCCCCTGATATGACTGATGAGTGATCAAATGGCCTGGGTTTCAGATGAGGGAGAGTTTCCTTTCAGGCCTCCAGCCCAAGCCACAGGCTTCCTCACTGGGGTTCCTGGCACATTATGTCATAACCCACGGAACTCTGCATGCCTTTCCTATCATCCTCTGAAACTTCACAGGAAAGGAGAGCTGCTTAATGTAGGGCCAGGAGTGCCCCACCCACAGTGCCTCACGGCACTGGCGGACTCAAATATTTGTTGAATTAAGAGAGCTTAGAATCTTAGTCACTGTGAAAAATTAAAGTTCCTGGTGAAAGTGACCTTGATCTCCACAATAACAAAGCATCTGGAATAGCTGCATCAAGGAGAATCCTCTGGAAATCCTATCTTGAGAGAAGGAGGATAAGTTAGATAGAATAGATTCTCCCAATGTAAAGGATCTAGTCACTTAAAGTTCCTTCTAAGCCTGTCCTTTACAAAGCATGATACATGGGTCCATGCAGGTGTATAAAAGGATTTCATTTGTATGCAAGCAAATATTTTATAATAATTATTCTGAATTTGTTTAATGTTAATTCAAAAAATATAAGTAATAAACCAAAAATATGATTTCACAGATACTTGTTTAGGACAAGATTAAGATATTTATGTTTAATTATCTGAGCTGATTTACAGAAAGAGTTAAATAAATAATGGTTTAACAAAGTCAAAATGATGAAAATGAATATATGAAAGACTGAAATTAGAGAAACACTGACTATACCCAAGTGCATAATATATGCTCCCTGGCAGATCTGGCAAGAGCAGAAGGCGGGACACCTGGTAAGGTCAATGAATACGCTAACAAATACCCTGAATGGAGCTGCCCAGGTGGGGCTAGTGGTAAAGAACCCGCCTGCCAATGCCAGAGATGTAAGAGATGTGGGTTTGATCCCTGGGTCAGGAAGATCCCCTGGAGGAGGGCATGATGACCCACTCCAGTATTCTTACCTGGAGAATCCCAAGGACAGAGGAGCCTGGTGGGCTACAGTCCATGGGCCTACAAGGAGTCAGACACGACTGAAGTGACTTGCACAGCACAAAAGCACATGCCCTGAATGATCTCATAAACATCACCAGAACCTAATAGCTCTGCTGGGTTACTTTGAGACTGAATTCATAGTCCTCTAGATGGAATCCTCCTCCTTCAGCTCTGCAGAGTATCCAAAGGAGCATCACTGCATGTGGGGGAACTGTGGACCTTCTCCAAAGGGCTGGCTTTGCAACCTCGGAGGCTTTCCAGGAGTCATCTGGGAGATGTTCCAGGGCATCAGAGCGCTTATGGAGTTGGACTGCCTTGTTTGAACCTGATCTGAACCCCTAACCTGGAGCTTCTTGTCCTCCATTAAAAAAAAAGAAGAGAAGAACTTTCGATATGACACAAAAGAAACACTGTTTAAAGGAATATAATCTACACCTATAACAAGTAGAGCAATAGGAACAAAAGGAAGTCTGCTGAGGCAAAAGAAAGAACTAGACAGCCAGTCAGTGCCCTAGGCACCCAAGCAGGCAGAGCTGAGCTCAGGCACCTACAGACTGCGAGTCTTTGCAGCAGGGTGGTCACTCCACAAACCCAGAAAAATAGCCCTCATGGTCCATCTTAAGGCATGACAACCTTGTTTTATTTTTTATTATTTTTTAATTAGAGGAAAATTACAATGTTGTATTGGTTTCTGCTGTACAACACAAATCAGCCATAATTGTACACATATCGCCTTCCTCTTGAGCCTCCAACAACATTGTTTTAAAGCAGTAATAGTTTGAGAAGGTAAAATGCTGTGATGTCAGAGTATGGGGTGGGATCAGAATTGGGAGCATGAGGTAGATTCTTGTAGGGACCCTAGTGCTAGGCTAGACCCTGGAGCTAAGATCAGAATGCTTGGGAGCTTAGGTCTAAGTGCATGGTCCGGAATGGAAATTCACCCCTACTCCTGGAGTGGATGGAGACCTATGTTTCTGTCATGCCCAGGCCCTGCATTAAAGAAAGCACACACCGAGTGGCTCCTGGCACACATACTGTGTCAAGAAAAGGTGCTGCCCCCCAAAATGCCAACTAAACCCAAAATTGGGGAAGAAGTTTCTTGAAGATGCTTAAATGCAAGGGGGGATGCAGGGGGGAAGAAGAAGCAGGCAAGATTATCAGCAGGAGGGTCAGCAGACAACTCAGAGATGAGAGAAGCCGAGCATCCTGACCTGTATGCAGGTTAGGAAGCAACAGTTAAAACTGGACATGGAAAAATAAACTGGTTCCAAAGAGGAAAAAGAGTATGTCAAGGCTGTATACTGTCACCTGCTTATTTAACTTATGTGCAGAGTACATCATAAGAAACACTGAGCTGGAAGAAACACAAGCTGGAATCAAGATTGCTGGGAGAAATATCAATAACCTCAGATATGCAGAGGACACTATCCTTATGGTAGAAAGTGAAGAGGAACTAAAAAGCTTCTTGATGAAAGTGAAAGAGAGTGGGAAAAGTTGGCTTAAAGCTCAACATTCAGAAAATGAAGATCATGTCATCCAGTCCCATCACTTCATGGGAAATAGATGGGGAAACAGTGGAAACAGTGTCAGACTTTACTTTTGGGGGCTCCAAAATCACTGCAGATGGTGACTGCAGCCATGAAATTAAAAGACACTTACTCCTTGGAAGGAAAGTTATGACCAACCTATATAGCATATTCAAAAGCAGAGATATTACTTTGCCAACAAAGGTCCATCTAGCCAAGGCTATGGTTTTTCCAGTGGTCATGTATGGATGTTAGAGTTGGACTGTGAAGAAAGCTAAGCACTGAAGAATTGATGCTTTTGAACTGTGGTGTTGGAGAAGACTCTTGAGAGTCCCTTGGACTGCAAGGAGATCCAACCAGTCCATCCTAAAGGAGGTTAGTCCTGGGTGTTCATTGAAACAACTGGTGCTGAAGCTGAAACTCCAATACTTTGGCCACCTTACGCAAAGAGCTGACTCATTTGAAGAGACCCTTATGTTGGGAAAGATTGAGGGCAGGAGGAGAAGGGGACAACAAAGGATAAGATTGCTTGATGGCATCATCATCTCGATGGACATGAGTTTGAGTGAACTCCGGGAGTTGGTGATGGACAGGGAGGCCTGGCGTGCTGTGATTCATAGGGTCGCAAAGCGTTGGACACAACTGAGCGACTGAACTGAACTGAACATCCTGCACAACAGAGGCACTTGAACTAGGAGACTCTGTCATAGCCTATGATAGACGGAGACCATGCTGCCTACCCCAGAACCATGGTCTAGATCCTCTGGAGGCCTGGCTGCACACCTGATGAGATATATTCGTCTTCTACTTCCAGTGACCTTCATAACTCATTCCCACTCTGGAGCTGCTTCAACCTCACACCTGGGGAGGTTGAAGCCTGACTGATTACACAGGAACCCGAGGCTGGGGAGCGAACCAGATAACCACGGTCAGCTGCCACAGCTGGACCACCGTGGGTGAGGAAGTGGGTAGGAGCCAAAGAGACTGTGGATACTGATGGTAGTTCCAATGGGCAGGGAAGGCAGGGGCCCAAAGTGAAGGGCTAGAAGGGAAGTTTCCAAGAAGAGAGTGAAATAAAAAGAACAGGCTTGAAGCATTAACTCCAAGAAAGACATTAACAGCCACAACCAAGTAATTAACTCATTCCAGGCAGTATGGTCTCTCTGGTGACCTTGCTCCAGGTTTGGGTAGATGACCCTTCAGTGTGTCCCATTCAGAATCCTCTCACAACATTTACCACACTGCACTGTCCTGCTGACTTACTCCTCTCTCTCTTATAACGACAGAGGCTATCTCTTTTTCATCTGAGTATTTTAAGATTTTTTTTGATGGGGACCATTTTAAAGCCTTTATTGAATCTGTTACAATATTGCCTCTGCTTTATGTTTTGGGTTTTTTGGCCATGAGGCACATGGCATCTCAGCTCCCAGACTAATACACCACCTGCCTGGGAAGGCAAAATCTTAACCACCTGACCTCCAAGGAAGTCTTCATCTGAGTATTACTAATACCTAGTAGAGGGGAAAGAGAGAGAGACAGACGGGCAGTGGGGAGTGAGGGAGAGGTGGGGAGGGAAGAAGGGAAGAGAGCAAGATAGAAAGATGAATTGAACTTGAACTGAGCTGGCAAAGCTCCACCATAGCCAAATCATTTGGAGCTCCTGGGGGTGCATTACCACAGGGTTTCAACTACATTTCCAGAGTCAGCTCAGGCTTGCTGATGCTTGAGAGTAACTCATGGTGCAAGCAGGGTGCCTTTGCTGAATCCAATTGCACCCCCTCGACAGCATCAGCCTGCCACTCTTTTCTCTTTCTGTGCAGCCCCGCCCACCTTCTTCTTTGGAACCACCGCCTGCTTGACACAAAAATGTCCTGTAGAAAATGCAATCACTAATTACATCGATGAAAGAAATCCTTGTCTCAGATATGGAAAGACAAACCACAGAAAACCAATTCTTCAATAATAATTTTCCAGTCCTTTATTTTCAGCTAGAGTTGATTTTCTGCCTGTGCACTGGGTTTTCCCAGAGTTCCTGAATGCTTTTACCCACCATAAGTTCACAGGAAAAAAAACAAACAAACTCTCACAAAGTTGGCATTCTGTATTAGAAAAAGTCTGAATTGCCCCTCGCCTAACTGAATTGCTTGCCTTGGTTTCTCTTCCAAGGAAATATCTAACTTCAAAGGCTGTTTGCTTTAAGCTCCTGAGTTTTCTTGACTTCTAAACTCTCTCTAGATTTTCCTCACCCCCCAACCTTTTATCCTCTTACCTCTGCTTTTCTACTTCCCCAGCCCCACTGGCAGGCATCTGCTCACCGGCACGTCAGTCATGAGTCAGGGCTCATCATCTCCCCATCCCCCAGACAGGTAGGGAACCCCTGCCGGGAGCCCTGCCCTGTGCCCAGGCTGGGAGGTGGGCAAAGACCAATCAGATGTAGCACATCAAGCCTCTGGGTCTCCACCTAGCAAATGCCCTTCTCTTCAAGTCCCAGCTCCATAGTCACCTCCTTGGTGAAAGTGTTCCTGTTCAGACCTGCCTCTTTGGCCCCACTCTTCATATTTCTGTGATAGTGCTTATCCTGTGTTAGGACTTAAGGAAAACAACAAACTATACCCCTGCCCTCTGATTTTAGAATCAATTGAGAAATACACACGAGTCAAAGAGATGCAGCTCATAATATCAGCTACTTCACATATTGGATGAAGCTGGAGGGACAGAGCAAAGAGCATACAACCAAATGAGACCCTAATATACCACACACCCCATACATGCACCTGCTAGCAAGCCTGACCATTTCCTTGGCCACGCTGAGCAGCTGGAGAACATTGGACCTCCTGCCACAGAGCATAAATTTGAACCTCAGCTTTAACACTTATGAGCTATATAATACGGGCACTTGACTTAACTTCTCTACCCTTCACTCCCTGAGCTACATGGTGGAGCTACAGCGGCACCTGACTTCTGGCTTGTGGGAAGCACTGAATGAGGGAAGGCTTGTGTAGCTCCTGGCACAGTGCTTAGCACAGACTCAGGGATCAGTAACCACAAACATGCCCATTCTTTTCAAGCTGCCCTGTGCAGCCCACTGGGTTGTAACTGAGAACTTCTAGTCAGTAAGAGCACAGGCCCTGGAGCCAGAGCCCGAGTTCAAACCCAGATTCAGCCCTAGCTCTGTGGCCCAGGGCCAATCACTTAACCTCTCTGTGAAAAAAGTATTAGTCACTCAGTCATGTCTGACTCTTTGTGATCCCATGGACTGTAACCCTCCAGGCTCCTCTGTCCATCGAATTCCCCAGGCAGGAATACTGGGGTGGGTTGCCATTTCTTTCTCCAGAGAATCTTACCAACCCAGGGACCAGAAGCCGGGTCTCCCCACTGCAGGCAAATTCTGTACTATCTGAGCTACCAGGGAAGACCCAACCTCTGTGATTTAGTTTTATTATTAGTAAAAAGGGTTATTCTCAGTCTCCCTGGTTGGCTGGGGACTGGTATTCAAGAATGCAGGCAAAGCACTTGGAACAGCTTTGACACAGAGTATGCAGGTTGGGTAAGGAGCAGTGGCTGTGCTTTGCTGGAGCAGCCATGAAGAGATACCCCACGCCCAAGGTAAGAGAAAACCAACTAAGATGGTAGGTGTTGCAAGAGGGGACCAGACGGCAGACACACTGAAACCATACTCACAGAAAACTAATCAATCTAATCACACTAGGACCACAGCCTTGTCTAACTCAGTGAAACTAAGCCATGCCCATGGGGCAACCCAAGACTGGCGGGTCATGGTGGAGAGGTCTGACAAAATGTGGTCCACTGGAGAAGGGAATAGCAAGCCACTTAAGTATTCTTGCCTTCAGAACCCCATGAACAGTATGAAAAGGCAAAATGATAGGATACTGAAACAGGAACTCCCCAAGTCAGTAGGTGCCCAATATGCTACTGGAGATCAGTGGAGAATATAACTCCAGAAAGAATGAAGGGATGGAACAAAAGCAAAAACAATACCCAGCTGTGGATATGACTGGTGATGGAAGCAAGGTGTGATATGGTAAAGAGCAATATTGCATAGGAACCTGGAATGTCAGGTCCATGAATCAAGGCAAATTGGAAGTGGTCAAACAAGAGATGGCAAGGTTGAACGTCGACATTCTAGGAATCAGAAAACTAAAATGGACTGGCATGGGTGAATTTAACTCAGATGAC
>SJYC01123121.1:0-11018 GCA_006408675.1 Madoqua kirkii
GTAAAGAGCAATATTGCATAGGAACCTGGAATGTCAGGTCCATGAATCAAGGCAAATTGGAAGTGGTCAAACAAGAGATGGCAAGGGTGAACGTTGACATTCTAGGAATCAGAAAACTAAAATGGACTGGCATGGGTGAATTTAACTCAGATGACCATTATACCTACTACTGCAGGCAGGAATCCCTCAGAAGAAATGGAGTAGCCATCATGGTCAACAAAAGAGTCCAAAATGCAGTACTTGGATGCAATCTCAAAAATGACAGAATGATCTCTGTTCGTTTCCAAGGCAAACCATTTAGTATCACAGTTATCCAAGTCTGTGCCCCAACCAGTAACGCTGAAGAAGCTGAAGTTGAACGGTTCTATGAAGACCTACAAGACCTTTTAGAACTAACACCCAAAAAAGATGTCCTTTTCATTATAGGGGACTGGAATGCAAAAGGAGAAAGTCAAGAGACACCTGAAGTAACAGGGAAATTTGGCCATGGAATGCGGAATGAAGCAGGGCAAAGACTAATAGAGTTTTGCCAAGAGAATGCACTGGTCATAGCAAACACCCTCTTCCAACAACACAAGAAAAGACTCTACACATGGATATCACCAGATGGTCAACACCAAAATCAGATTGATTATATTCTTTGCAGCCAAAGATGGAGAAGCTCTATACAGTCAACAAAAACAAGACCAGGAGCTGACTGTGGCTCAGATCATGAACTCTGTATTAGCAAATTCAGACTCAAATTGAAGAAAGCAGGTAAAACCGCTAGACCATTCAGGTAAGACCTAAATCAAATCCCTTATGATTATACAGTGGAAGTGAGAAATAAATTTAAGGACCTAGGACTGATAGATAGAGTGCCTGATGAACTATGGACTGTGGTTCATGACACTGTACAGGAGACAGGGATCAAGACCATTCCCATGGAAAAGAAATGCAAAAAAGCAGAATGGCTGTCTGAGGAGGCCTTACAAATAGCTGTGAAAAGAAGAGAGACAAAAAGCAAAGGAGAAAGGATAGATATAAGCATCTGAATGCAGAGCTTCATAAAATAGCAAGAAGAAATAAGAAAGCCTTCTTCAGCATTCAGTGCAAAGAAACAGAGGAAAAGAACAGAATGGGAAAGACTAGAGATCTCTTTAAGAAAATTAGAGATACCAAGGGATCATTTCATGCAAAGATGGGCTCGATAAAGGACAGAAATGGTCTGGACCTAACAGAAGCAGAAGATATTAAGAAGAGGTGGCAAGAATACACAGAAGAACTGTGCAAAAAAGATCTTCACAACCCAGATAATCATGATGGTGTGATCACTAATCTAGAGCCAGACATCCTGGAATTGAAGTCAAGTGGGCCTTAGAAAGCATCACTATGAACAAAGCTAGTGGAGGTGATGGAATTCCAGTGGACCTGTTTCAAATCCTGAAAGATGATGCTGTGAAAGTGCTGTCCTCAATACGCCAGCAAATTTGGAAAACTCAGTAGTGGCCACAGGACTAGAAAAGGTCAATTTTCATTCCAATTCCAAAGAAAGGCAATGCCAAAGTGCTCAAACTACCACACATCGCACTCATCTCACATGCTAGTAAAGTAATGCTCAAAATTCTCCAAGCCAGGCTTCAGCAATACATGAACCATGAACTCCCTGATGTTCAAGCTAGTTTTAGAAAAAGCAGAGGAACAAGAGATCAAATTGCCAACATACACTGGATCATGGAAAAAGCAAGAGAGTTCCAGGAAAACATCTACTTCTGCTTTATTGACTATGCTAAAGCCTTTGACTGTGTGGATCACAATAAACTGTGGAAACTTCTGAAAGAGATGGGAATACTGGATGACCTGACCTGCCTCTTGAGAAATCTGTATGCAGGTCAAGAAGCAATAGTTAGAACTGGACATGGAACCATAGACTGGTTTCAAATAGGAAAAGGAGTACGTCAAGGCTGTATATTGTCACTCTACTTATTTAACTTCTACGCAGAGTACATCATGAGAAACGCTGGGCTGAAAGAAACACAAGCTGGAATCAAGATTGCCGGGAGAAATCTCAGTAACCTCAAATATGCAGATGACACCACCCTTATGGGAAAACGTGAAGAGGAACTAAAAAGCCTCTTGATGAAAGTGAAAGAGGAGAGTGAAAAAGTTGGCTTAAAACTCAACATTCAGAAAACGAAGACCATGGCATCTGGTCCCATCACTTCATGGGAAATAGAGGGGGAAACAGTGGAAACAGTGTCAGACTTTATTTTGGGGAGCTCCAAAATCACTGCAGATGGTGATTGCAGCCATGAAATTAAAAGATGCTTACTCCTTGGAAGAAAAGTTATGACCAACCTAGATAGTATATTCAAAAGCAGAGACATTACTTTGTCGACTAAGGTCCGTCTAGTCTAGGCTATGGTTTTTCCTGTGGTCATATATGGATGTGTGACGGACTGTGAAGAAGGCAGAGCACTGAAGAACTGATGCTTTTGAACTGTATTTCAAAAAAGAAGACTCTTGAGAGTCCCTTGGACTACAAGGAGATCCAACCAGTCCATTCTGAAGGAGATCAGCCCTGGGGTTTCTTTGGAAGGAATGATGCTAAAGCTGAAACTCCATTACTTTGGCCACCTCATGCAAAGAGTTGACTCATGGAAAAGACTCTGATGCTGGGAGGGATTGGGAGCAGGAGAAGAAGGGGATGACAGAGGATGAGATGGCTGGATGGCATCACTGACTCAATGGACGTGAGTCTGGGTGAACTCCAGGAGTTGGAGATGGACAGGGAGGCCTGGCATGCTGAGATTCATGGGGTCACAAAAAGTTGGACACGACTGAGTGACTGAACTGAACTGAAATGATACAGGTTGGGCTAAATATGTTAGGGTATAAACAAATATTTGCCCACACTGCATTTAAGAAGAGAGGGAAAGAGATGTGTGTGGAAAGCCTCATCCAATGGCTAACATTAGACTTAGATCCTTACAGTGTACACATCCCTTAAAAGAAAATGCACTTCTGTACCATCATTTCATTTTGCTCCTAGCAAAGGACCACCTTGCACTGCTCACCAACAGCCTCTGGGGCTTCATGTTTAAGGTCAGAAGACAGCATGGATAGGGCCAGGCAGACCTGGTCAACCCCTTGGGCCCCATCCTGGTCCTGCCCTTCCTGGCTGCACACACCGGCAAATTTTGGAAGTTCTCTTTGCCTTGGTTTCGTACATCATGCTAAAAAAAAAAAAAAAAAAAAGCCATCATTCTTACCATGGGAGCTTAATAGTAATCTAGGCTTCCCTGCTGGCTCAAGAATGGTAAAGAATCTGCCTGCAATGCAGGAGACCCAGGTTCAATCCCTGGGTGGGGAAGATCCCCTGGAGAAGGAAATGGCAACCCACTCCAGTATTCTTGCTGGAGAATTCCATGGACAGAGAAGCCTGGCAGGCTATAGTCCATGGCGTTGCAAAGAGTCAGACACAACTTTCCCTGGCCTCGGTTTCCTTCATCTATAACAGCACCCAGCACATCATGCTAATAAATGCCATCAATTCTTACTAGCAGGAGCTTAGTTAACTGCCAATGATTTCACTGGGTTGCTATTGTTGTCCCTATTTTACAAACAAGTGAGCCAAGGCAGCCAGTTGTTGCTGGAGCCACGTCTGGAACTCAGCCTTCTGTTTCATTGCTTATTCCATTAAATTCTACTCTGAACATTAGAATGATTTTTTGATGTGTACATACTACTTGTCATTTTATTTTCCCCTGGGGCATTTTAGGAACAAGGAGGCCAGTATTTCTGGCCAACTCACCTACATTTCAGACCCGCTAGACTTCGCTCGGTTTCCCCCATAAAAATAAAAGCACAGGGCTCAAAATATTTAGAATGGCTCATTGGAAAATTTCCCCAACAAAGAGAGACCTCATTGTGGAAAACAGGAGCAGGCCTTCAAGTTGGCACCTACTCAGACCTAGAGACAGAAACCAGTGATGTCAACACTTCCCTACCCTTCTGAATACAATGTGAAATAAAGAACAGACAGACAAGAAGGCAGCAAGATCCCGCTGTTTTGGGACTGTAATGAGAGCACATGACCGATGTTCATGGAGTGGCTTTCACCAAATCCCAAGAGGAACTCCGGCCAGGAAAATACATCCCTTTCTTGCCCCCCAGTCTAGAATCTCCTGATCTATTTCTGCTTCCGGAACTTGAAGTTCAAATCCATTACCTGGTCTCTTCTAAGGAAAAAGAAGTGGTTTTCATGTTTCAACCACAGTAAATTTCATCCCTCTATCTGAGCACGTCAGCAGCTGCCACTGTCATGCAACCTTCCAGCTGAGTCAAACCCAGGACGATCATAGCTCTCAGCGAGAGCCGGAAGTGGAGGCATCAGTCCTGACTGCTCTCACACCCTCCTGTCTGAGAACTTTGAAACTCAACCCACCCTCAGCCAAGTGAGGTTCTGAGGCTAAGCAGGATGGGTCCCTCCTTCAAAGCTCACAGACAGCATTCTAACTGCAAGTTCTGAGGAGCTCACAGGAGCTAAAGAAAGCACAGTGATAATAAAAAGCCATTCATAGTGCACTCACTTAACAGCAGGAGGTAGGCTAAGTGCTTTAATATACATCATCTAATTTACACCCAATCTCAACCTGTGACGTAGTTTCCCATCTATGTCTGAGAAAGCTCAGACTTATAGAGAAAAAGTCACTTGCCCAAGATGGCCCAAGCAGCAAAGAGCAGGGCTAGGATTTGAAGGAGGGTCTGCTCTGCCTCCAAAGCCCACCATTTCCCCATTGCATTGGAAGTCCTAAGGTGTGTCATCCACCAGAGGTGTCAGATAGCTGGAGAATCATTCACCCAGCAGACACTTTACTGAGCATCTACATCATGTCAGACACTGTGCTAATTCCAAGGGGTACAAAGGTGACAGGAGGCTTCTCTTCTACTAAAGACACACAAGGAAATAAGACTCCAACGACAGCGCATTCCTCGAAAACAGTCGAAACTTCAAACAGTTTTTGGGAAATCCGGGAATAAGAGAGGCTGGTCCTGACTTGCTACCTGGCGTTCTAGAACCCCGGAAAACCATGCAAGGATGACCAATCACTGTGCAAGGTGCCAGGCCACTGGTCAACCTTCTGGAGTTCTGTGGATCCTGGCAGCTGCAGGGCCAGCAGACAAATCCTCCCAGGTTCCAGGGGAGGGGCTTGATGAGAACCACAGTCAGAAAGATGAGATGCAGCTAGAGATGGCAGCCTGGCCCTGAGACATGGACCCAGGCTGCTGCAGCACATCCTGGTGGGGGTCTTCACTAGGAGCCCACAGTCGAGACCAGACAGTGCTGTGGAATGTGGATGCCAGCTCAGAGTGACCACAAATCCTGCCCCATTAATGCCACATCACTATGATGTCCCCCCAAAAGAAACAGTCTTGCCTTGCCAAGGAAAGGGAGAGAGAGAGAAATACTTGATCTGATTGAACACAAACTCAAGAAAACTGAGAAATCACTGAAGTTCCTTGAGTTGACCTGGACGTGACTAGATTGATCTTCCTGCATCAGTCACTATGGTGAGTGGAGGTAGAAACTCAGTAAAGCTAAAGGATAACTTAATCTCTGCACAGGCGAAGTGTGACTCCAACTCTCTGGGCTAGAGCAGGAGTCTAAGTGAGTGTTGATGGCAGCCTGGATTAAAGAGCAGAAGAAGAGCTGAAGAAAAGTGGGTGGCTTGAAGTCATATTTCACAGGCAATATTCTGGGGACACCATAATGGGTTGAATTTTTTTTTAATGGGTTTTATGTGTTGAACTGTGGTCCCCAAAAGTTCATATGCTCAAGTCCTAACCTCCAGTACTTTAGAATGGGACTTGACTTGGAAATAGGGTTGCTGCTGCTGCTGCTAATTCGCTTCAGTCATGTCCAACTCTGTGCAACCCCATAGACAGCAGCCCACCAGGCTCCCCCATCCCTGGGATTCTCCAGGCAACAACACTGGAGTGGGGTGCCATTTCCTTCTCCTGGAAATAGGGTTACAGCAGATGTAATTGGTAAGATGAAGTCATGTTGTTGAAGCATGGCCCCTCACCCACTATGACTAGTATCTTTATAAGAAGACAACTTTGTGTAGACAGACACAGGAAGAGCACATTGACCAGGAAAGCAGAGATCTGGGTGACATCCCTACAAATCAGTGAACAGCAAATATTGCTGGCAAATCACTACGAGCTACGAGAAGTGTCCAAGATAGATTCTCCCTCACAGTCCTCATGGAGAGCCAACCCAACAGACACCTTGATGTCGGACTTCTAGCCTCCAGAACTATGAAACAAACTGCTGTTTTTTAAACCACCCAGTGCTCAGCAGTAAAGAATCCGCCTGCAATGCAGGAGACACAGGTTCGATCCTGAGATCATGAAGACCCCCTGGAGAAGAAAATGGGAACCCACTCCAGTATTCTTGCCTGGGAAATCCCATGGACAGAGAAGCCTGCTGGGGTACAGTCCATGGGTCACAAAAGAGTCAGACACAACTTAGCAACTAAACAGCAGCAACAAAGCCACCTAGTATGGCAGTTCTAGCAAACCAAAACAACAGAGTCACATTTTTATTTATTTGTTGCATGTTTCCTAGGCACCTAGTATTGACTGGAGAAAGCAGAAGGTACTCTGAGGGATTCAAAGCTTGACACTGCCTGTGATCATTGTCCTTATTCTGGGGGCCACAGTCTCATAAATGTTCCTTTAGTCACAAGAAGCTGCTGGTGGGAATTCCTGGTTCTCCGGTCAGGGTCCCATCAGGAAACCTGAGTCCTTCCAGCTCCCGAAGATGGAAGCCTCACGGCCACACAAACCCACTAAGCCTCACAGTTTCATAGCCTGGTCCCTACCCCAGATGCAAGTGATTGGCTGATTGTCTTATCTACCACCTCTAGGCTTCATTCCTCCTAGCCTTATTTCCTTTCACAGGACTGACTGCCAAGGTTTCCTAGAACAGACATAACACACATTCTGTGAAAAACAAATTCCCCAAGCCTTACCCTTTTCACTAGTCACTCTGCCTCTTGAATTAACTGAAACCTCATTCTGGTCTCTTCAAATTTACCCTGGATTGTGTCCCTGCACCACACCCCCCACCCTGGTACATCAGGGTATAAGGCTACACAAAGAGAATCATTTCCTGAGACAGAAAACTAGGCTTTGTTCTTTAACTCCGCCTCTCACTTTCTTCTGAAAGCTAATGATACCATATTCTGTAGTGCACACCAGTCCATTCTTCACCTCTGCTCTTCTAACCTGGGAAACATCTCTTCTCTGGGAACAGAGAGAGCTTGTTGACCCATCTTTTCTGTCTCTTGGTTAGTCCAGGATCTTAGCTTATAAATGTTCAGAACATCTTTTTCTCGCTAGATGTTGACACTGTCTTGATAAGCAGGATCTTTTTTGGTACTTCACGGTGGAAGCTAGGCAACTTCTTTATCTTTAAACTCCTAGTATAATGTCCTTATCACCTTGATGCAACGGAACCACTGAGGCACATTTTCCTGAAAAGAACAGATCCACAAAAAGAATATCTTGTCTAGTGTTCTAGAGAACACCAGCTCCCTGCTACAGACAATGAGATGGGGGGAGTGACTGCAAAAGGGCATAAGAAGCTATTTAAAGCTTTACTAGATTTAAAAAAAAAAGAGGGGGGGAGGGGATAGAAAATTTGGATCTATCAGCCTGCTTTTGCTTATTGCATCTGCCCCACGACTCTCTTTGTCCCCCAAACCCAGTGCCCAAAGAGCCAAGAGCACTCACTCACTGCTCTGACCAGTGGACATTCACACCTATTTCAGTGAAAGGAGAGGGTAGAAGTCAACCAAGTTTCTAAGTAGTTAGTTTTTTATTTCATGAGACAGTTGGTAGTCTCAATAGCCAAGATGTGTTTGACTGGCAAGAACCTGACAAGAGTGGGAAAAGATGGTAAAAGTCCCAGAGGGGCTATTCATCTCAGGAGGGCCACTGGGTACACAGGATGATGAGACCCAAGGAGCAGAATCCAGTTGGTCAGGGACAGGACAGTGTGGAAATCAACTCCAGAACTCAGAGCACCCCCGGGGTTGGGGGAAGGAGGAGAAGGAAGAGAGGCAGAATTCTAAAATGACAAAAGAAACATGGAAGTAACTGTGTTTATCTTGAATTGTCTAGACAGACTAGACTCTAGGCAAAAGTTTCCACTAGCTAGAAGAATGGGAATGTGAAAGCTGAACTGTACAGAAAGAAAAGATTTCAAGATGCATCTCTGAAACAGCATGTTTGAGGTTTCAGCCATACCCACCATACTAGTGATGGACATAGTGTCTCCCTATTCCATGCCTGAGACTCTGTTCATATCCCAGGCACACTGCCTCCCCTGCCCTTCTATGACTTTTTTTTTTTTTTTTTTTTTTTACTGAAGTATAGTTGAGAAAGAGGAGCCTGGTGCGCGGCAGTCCATGGGGTAGCTAAGAGTCAGACACGACTGAGCGACTTCACTTTCACCTTTCACTTTCATGCATTGGAGAAGAAATGGCAACCCACTCCAGTGTTCTTGCCTGGAGAATCCCAGGGACGGGGGAGCCTTGTGGGCTGTCATCTATGGGCTCACACAGAGTCAGACACAACTGAAGTGACATAGCAGCATCAGCAGCAGTGGTTGATTTACAATGTTGTGTTGGTTTTTGGTGTACAGCTTCAGTGACCTTTTATTGCCATTAAAATAAAATCTCAGTTCCTTACCATGACTTCAGGAGGTCCGCCAGGCCATGGTCCCAGCCTTTCAGCATCATCCACGCTCAGCCTCCCACTGCATCTGTGCCTTGTCTCCTTCTTTCCTGAGCTAACACTCTCTAGCCACAGTAGCATCCTTCCGAGTCTCAAGCTTGCCAGACCCTTTCCAGTGCTTTCCAACACTCTGTTCTATACTGCTTACACACTATTGCAAAGGCTTCTTATTGATAAGACAGGCTGTCATCTGTCCTAGAGAAAGCTCCTTGACACTCATGAGGTTCCTTACCGTCTCCTGGGCTTCCCTGGTGGCTCAGATGGTAAAGAATCTGCCTGCAATGCAGGAGACCAGGTTTGAGCCCTAGGTTGGGAAGATCCCCTGGAGAAGTGAATAGAAATGCAGTCCAGTATTCTTTCCTGGAGAATTCCATGGACAGGAGCCTGGCGAGCTACAGTCCATGGAGTCGAAAAGAGTCGGACATGACTAAGCAACTAACACACACACACACACACACACACACACACACACACACACACACACCTTCTCCTATCCCCAGTTCCCTGCCTCAACATTGAGAACTCCTAGCCTGCTGGTACTGTTAAGTCGCCTCAGTCATGTCCAACTCTGTGTGACCCCATAGACAGCAGCCCACCAGGCTCCCCCATCCCTGGGATGCTCCCCCATCCCTGGGATTCTCCAGGCAAGAACACTAGAGTGGGTTGCCATTTCCTTCTCCAAGGCATAAAAGTGAAAAGTGAAAGTGAAATCGCTCAGTCATGTCCGACTTTTTGCAACCCCATAGACTGCAGCCTACCAGGCTCCTCCATCCATGGGATTTTCCAGGCAAGAGTACTGGAGTGGGTGCCATTGCCTTCTCCAACTCCTAGCCTAGACTCATCCTACCTGTAATTGTTCCATTTGTTGGTTGTTATTCTTGTCTTTCACTTCAGTTAGTATGTAAACTCCATGAAGGTAAAACCTTCATTGCTCATGTTTGATCTTTCATTTCCAAATACTAGCCAGGTGTCCAGCACTCAATAAGTATTTGTTAAATGAAGGAATATTGCCCAGCTTATTGCCCATGTAACTTCTTTGAGGAGCTAGAAGAAGAGTGAAGTTTGCACTGTTGATGTGGGTAAGGCTCCGCAACATCTGTTTAGAGTACCGTAGGGAGCATTTTGCCTTAACAAGCTAAGAATTTACATTGGCAAAAAACACATGTGGTTACTAGTGACATTAAACCAGTGGTGAGCAACCTTTTCTGCTTGAGAGCCAACTCAGGAAAAATACAAATGTTTATGATCAGCATTTAAAATTTTAATATGAAAATAACTTTACTGACTCCTATGGGGAGGAAGAAATGGTGTGTATTTTTACCACTGCAATGATGTACTTTATTGATCAGACATATATCAGTGGGCAGTAGGCATTACTTTTGAACCACTAAAATGCTAATAGGAACAGTGATTCATAGATATCTGTGACATAATAAGACATACGTATTTGGTCTTTGCCCCTGCTTCCTGACAGAGTGCTTCTAAAACCCTCAGAATTTCCTGAGAGGTGGAGGTAATAGGAGTGTCTTTTGTTATTCATAACAGGCCCTTTTCAACCTTACCAGAGTTTTACGATAATGAGGTGACTCTTGATGGGCCCCTAGATAGCTTCAGGATGGGGCTGGTTGCCAAAAGAACCTACCACGCGATCAGAGGGCTGGAACTTTCGACTGCTGTGCAGCCCCACTCCCACCACCTCTGGGGAGGGGAAGTGGCTGGAGACTGAATTTAATCACCAGTGGCCAATGATACAATAAGTCATGCCTATGTAGTGAAACCTCCATTAAAAACCCCTATACAGTGGACTTCGGAGGTTTGCCAGGTTGGTGAGCACAGCAAGGTACGAGAAGGTTGTCACGCCTGAAGAGAGCATGGGGGTCCTGTGCCCCTTCCGCCATACCTCGACCTCGGCAGCTCCCCCATTTGGCTGTTCTTGAATTATCCTTTATAATCAACTAGTAATAGTTAAGTGGGCTTCCCTAGAGGCTCACACTGTAAAGAATCTGCCTGCAATGCAGGAGACACAGGTTCAGTCCCTGGGTTGGGAGGATCCCCTGGAGAAGGGAATGGCAACCCACTCCAGTATGCTTGCCTGGAGAATTCCATGAACAGAGGAGCCTGGTGAGTTACAGTCCATGGGGTAGCAAAGATTCAGACCTGACTGAGCAACTAACACAGACTCCCACAGTAATAGTAAATAAAGCACTTTTCTGAGTCATTTCTGTGAGTCA
>SJYC01123122.1:0-17475 GCA_006408675.1 Madoqua kirkii
AACAGAGGAGCCTGGTGGGTTACAGTCCATGGGGTAGCAAAGATTCAGACCTGACTGAGCAACT
This sequence comes from Madoqua kirkii, assembly GCA_006408675.1. Taxonomy (NCBI): domain Eukaryota; kingdom Metazoa; phylum Chordata; class Mammalia; order Artiodactyla; family Bovidae; genus Madoqua; species Madoqua kirkii. The sequence goes on from SJYC01123122.1 coordinate 65, forward strand.
AACACAGACTCCCACAGTAATAGTAAATAAAGCACTTTTCTGAGTCATTTCTGTGAGTCATTCCAACAAATCATCAGACCTAAGGAGGGGGTTGTAGGTACACTTGAATTTATAGCAGATTGGTCAGAAGCAACAATATGGAATTTGTGACTGGTATCTAAAGTGAGAGCAGGCTTGTGGGACTAAGTCCTTAACTCCTAGGATCTAACGCCAATTCCAAGGTAGATGGTTTCAAAATGGAATGGAATTGTGGGACACCCAGCTGATGTCAGTGGGTTGAAGTGGTATTGAAAAAGATCCCATGCATTTAATGTCAGAAGCATTGTGAATAAGAGCAACTCAGAGCTTATCTCTTCCTCCTTAAGGAAGGACTTTAAAGCCAGACTTTATATATATCAGACTTTAAAGTCATGCCCTCCAAAGAAGATAAACACACCCTAAGTTTTCATAAGATTATTCATTAGGTTACAGGAAGAATATATTTAAAAAATCTATTTTTTTGTTTCACTCATTAAAAACATATACTATGTAAATATGTAGCAGAACATATGTGTCATTTATGTATATATATAATCTAACAGGATGCATATTTAAAACTTCCTATGAATAGGAGGTCATTCTGAAAAAATATTGGAGGCTACTGATGTCGCATCCCCAAATGCATTAAATTACTTTTTCCTTGAATCAACAATATGAAAATATTATGATCCACATCTAACAGATGGGAAAATTGAGGCTCAGAGGGAAACCCACTAATTCAATGTCACACCTGGGTGAGGGACACAGCTTGGGCTGGCACGTGTCCATGCCCCTCTATCACATCGACTGACCAATAACCTGTTTATGGCAGACTCCATGGCAGGTGTTGGGGATAAGAAGACAAACAGGCTATGTCTCCCCCACAACACATGCTCACACTCTTCATAGCTGGGCCGCCCACTCCCACTGAGATAGAATCTTCTCTCCAGTCAGGGTGTGGGGCCTGCGGCAACACTGCTCCTGCTAGTTTCCTGGGACTTTCCGCTCCGCTTTTCTCCTGCCTTCCTATCCCTCCATCTTCACTGAACATGAGGATCAGGGCATCAGGGGTTCTGCCTGCAGTGACTCTAAGGACATCCTAGATGGTGGCTGGGTCCCTGCAGGGCTCAGCAGTATGTGAGAGCAGGCACTCGCATGGGGAAGAGCGAGTGGACTCAGAGGCTGGACACGCGTGGAGCAGGGCAGCTCTCTGCCAGGCCCCAGCAGTAAGGATGAGGGCAGAGCATCAGGGAGATGGGGTTCAGGCTGCACAGAGAAGTCCACACAGGTTGAGGGCAGAACTGCCTCTTGGGCATGTGGTGAGGGCGGCAGGGAAACAGTCAAGGACCAAGGCTCGTTGCAGGGTGTGTGTTCCCTGCAGCTGCTGAGGAATGGAGCAGGGATCTGTTTATTGGATCTGAAATCAAAGGCAGAAGCTTATCAACTAGGAAGGAAACAAAAACTAGTTACTAGAACTGAAAACATGGTCACAGTGGGCCTGTCAACAATGCTGGCTTATTAAATCACCAGTTGGCCATTTAAATTCCCTCCTCTTAAAACAAGACTCTTCTAAAAGCCAAGGGGAGACAGAAGCTAGAAATGAAATATAAGTATGTAACTACTGGGTTTGTAAAAATGTTCATTTGGGTTCTTCCATAGAGTTTATGGAAAAATCTTAACGAATGTTTTGGGTAACCTAATATAGCACCTTTATTCTTTCCTTAGATCAATATTGACTGAAGGCATACTATGCACTGGTCAGGAGACTAGACACCAGTACGACAGTGAGGCTGCTAACCTTGCTCCTGCAGGACTTTATGGGCAGAGGGAGACAAACAGCTGAGGACTGATAGGACACAGCGCTGAGAGGGGATATGGCAGTGGCCAAAGGGGCTTTTGTGCTTCTTCAATCAAGATGCAAAGATGCAAGCACAGCCACACAAACTCAAGAACCCAAGCCTAACCACTAATGGAAAGGAGCCTAGGAGGGGCAGAGGTAGAAGATTCAGGGGAGCGGAGGGTAACTAGTGGTTTGAGAACCTCAGGGATTCAGAAAGGGAGCAAGATCTAGAGCCTTCTAACTGTTTGGTATTCTGTTTACCCATAGGTATAACAGCCATGTCTCCAGAGCTGAGATAGTAGGAATAATCGATGATTAAGTGCTGAAGTCTTCATAAGGAATGATACGTTTCTAGAGAGGTTGTGAACTGGCTGTACCACACTGTCTAATGGAAAACCTTGGCATTTGGAATTGGATGAACCATTTTTGAGTTCTAGTTATACCACTTTTCCAACCAAGTGAGCTTGGGCAAATCATTTAACTTCTTTTAGCCCTGGGTTGGTTGGTTTGTTTTTCCCTAGGACCTCCAACAGACAGAATTCAGTTCATCACAATCCTTGGTTCATGATACCTTCTCATCATTAATCCAGCATATTGCAATGATTAATTCACATTGTTGCATATGGGTGGCATATTTTAAACTGCCATGTGACACCTCATTATGGGAATGCCTATGTGGGTCACCCATGTATGTCAGACTTAGTAAGGCATATCAGTGGGGAAAAGAGAAACTCAGCTACATAGCGATAGAAAATAAAATAATTTTCCATAGGGACTAAGATAAAACAGAATCCTTAAATGACACCACATGTAAAAATCAACTCCAGATAGTCTAGCATGTCAAAAACAAAACTTTAAAACTTATAGAAGAAAATTTAGATGAATATATTTTAGGCCTTCTAATAGGGAAAGGTTTCTTAAAGAAGACATACTGTTTATAAATAAAAGGTTAATTAAATTTAAATATTTTAAAGTTAGGAATATTTTCATCAGAATATAAGAACAGTTTCAGCTTCAATTTTCTCATTGATAAAGTGAGGATAATAATACAGAATTCTAGCAAGATGAAATGAAATAACACATATGTAACACTTAACACAGATCCTAGCACTTAGCAAACAATAAATGGTAACAATTATTAATCTTCTAAGAAGACATACTGTTTATAAATAAAAGGTTAATTAAATTTAAATATTTTAAAGTTAGGAATATTTTCATCAGAATATAAGAACAGTTTCAGCTTCAATTTTCTCATTGATAAAGTGAGGATAATAATACAGAATTCTAGCAAGATGAAATGAAATAACACATATGTAACACTTAACACAGATCCTAGCACTTAGCAAACAATAAATGGTAACAATTATTAATCTTCTGAAACAATGATATTATTATTTATCAAATAATACCAAGTAATATGACAAGACACATTTAAGCCATATGAGAATAAGTGCTTAATTTCATGGTGATAGTTTCAAGAAAGAAATGATAATGTAATCTACATTAGTAGTCAACAAATACTTACTGAACCTATAGTGAGACAGTCGACAAATATTTATTGAGATTTCATGCTGGGCACCAGACCAGGGGCTGGTTAATTTATATCAACCACCATGACTTTTTTGTCACAGTCTAACACACACACTACTTTCATATATTTGTCTGTGGCCAGAGCAGAGAAAGGACCTCCACATACTTTGATAACTTGTACATAGCACTGTAGAACTTTGGCCCTGTTCAAACCAGAAATCCTAGAACCAGCCAACTCTCGATTATTTGTACTAATTGGAGAGTACAGAAAAATAGACAATCCAAAACAGTAGATAAGTTTTCTCTAGTTCGTTCTGAGTGTTATGCAAATAATCAAAAGCCTCAAATCAATCTGACCCAACAATAAGGAAGCAAGACCAGAAGTAAGGCAGTTTGGGGGAACTGTTTGATCAGCAGCTCAATAACGACACAAAGATGCTCTCCATTTCTTTGCGTGGTGGCTCTGGATACAGAAGTACATGCACATATACTGCAATATGGCTGCTGGCTGTTCTGGAACGTACAAAGCCTTGTACACGGGGAATGAAACGGTGCTGTGGACACCTGCTTTGGAAAGTGCTGAAAAGCAACTCAGGGTCTGCTCTGCTGTCTCTGTTTTCTAGGACTCTACCACCCTGAGGCTTTGTATATTCATGGAACATAGCTTCCTCTTTGGGTTTCTCCTACCAGGAACAGTCAACATAAACTTTTAAAAATAATGAATTGTGCCTAAATAGATTTTATCACATAATTTGCCTAATATGAATTCAATAAACATTTATTGAGCTTTGGGGATGTCAACAATTATTCAGCTCTCACAAGTAACATTTGCTTGAGAATCTACCTGAGAACAGGATAATAACCTTCTCAAAATAAGAAATTCATGTCTAGCTAAGCCAAAAGAAACCTAATCTAAACATCTTTTAGAGAACAAACAGTTCTCCTGAAAATCACCCTGATATGACTTATGGGACTGACATAGATTTGGAGACTGACTTTTAAGAGAAAAAACAAAACTACTCCCTACCACAACATATACTTTTTCCCACAACCTAATGAGTTTCCTTCATTTCTGGAACCAATCCAATCATCTTCAGAATACTTCCTTTTTTCTAGGAATGTGCTTCAAGTGGGAGTGATGCACCCAGTGTGGGTGTAGGGAATAGGAAGGGAACGGACCAGGAAATAAAGCCCGACTCTGGTCTATCGCATACTAGCTGTGCAAGTCTGAACTTAACATTACCAAGTTGTTGTTCTGTCATTCTTCACATCAGATCATCATCCTCCTTCCTTCCTTCACAGGTATTGTAGGATAATGTTTTCAGAAGCATGTTAAAGATAATAGCATACTCTATACTTATCTTCTACTAGATCATGATTTCCTCACGGGCAGGAAGCATGTCTTTTTTTTATTATTCCTTTTATTTATTTATCTTTTAGCCATGCTACACAGTTTGTAGGATCTTAGTTCTCCAACCAGGGGTTGAACCCATGCCCCCTGCAGTGGAAGCTTGGAGTCCTAACCACTGGATATCCAGGGAATTCCCCAGAAAGCACGTTTTAATTATATTTGTATATTCCATCTCTCAATAAATGTTGATATTAAATGACAGCTGTCATGAAATAAGAGGAAAACTAAATAAAGCATGTCTTTTTTTTATTATTCCTTTTATTTATTTATCTTTTAGCCATGCTACACAGTTTGTAGGATCTTAGTTCTCCAACCAGGGGTTGAACCCATGCCCCCTGCAGTGGAAGCTTGGAGTCCTAACCACTGGATATCCAGGGAATTCCCCAGAAAGCACGTTTTAATTATATTTGTATATTCCATCTCTCAATAAATGTTGATATTAAATGACAGCTGTCATGAAATAAGAGGAAAACTAAATTCAACAGTAAAAGTTCAAATAAATAAATGTAAGGGCTTCCCTGATGGCTCAGATGGTAAAGAATTTGCCAGCAATGCAAGAGACCTGGGTTCGATCCCTGGGTCAGGAAGATCCCCTGGTGGAGTGCACGGCAACCCGCTCCAGTATTCTTGCCTGGAGAATTCTGTGGACCAAAGAAGACACACTAACAAGCAGAGTCAGGGAGTATGAGGATGTTCCAAGAGCCTGATGGACTACAGTCCATGGAGTTACAAAGAATCGGACATGACTGAGTGACTAGCATTTTCAAGGATATAACGTACAACATGATAAATATAATTAACAGTGCTATACATTTATTAATAAAGTAAATCCTAAGAGCTCTCATCACGAGGAAATTTTTTTCTATTTTTTTAAATTTTGTATCTATATGGGATAATGAATATTCACTAATCTCATTATTTCATGATATAAGGCAAATCATTACGTAGTATAATGCGTAATGCACACTTATATAGTGCTATATATCAATTATATCTTAATACAACTAGAAGAAAAGATAATTATAGGAAGCAGGAAAAAATAAAGTTAAAAAAACCTATAAATGTTCAAGATGTCTTCTGGTTAGCACATGATACTTGCATTTAAAGAAGGATGGTGGCAGTTAGACAGCAGAAAGAATACATGCTCTCTAAGCATGTAAGAATACATGCTGAACTCTCTAAGCAGTGGAGCACTGAAAACCACAGACTCTTTTTGGCCATTGTTTTACATTCAGAGGTGAAAGTTAGTCAGACCAGGCTGAGAATAGACAATGAGAAACTAACAAGTTTCAACAGGCTTAGGATCACTTCCAAGATGAGAATGTATCCTGGGCTCTCCCCACCGGAGTTCTAATCCCTCCTCTTGGGAGTTTCTCTTCCCCAATGCATCCCATGATCGGTAAGTTTCAGGAGAATAACTAGGGTGACTCAGCTCAGTGTCTCCCCTTCTTTTGCCTGGGAGTCGGTTTCCAAAGATGATCTGCTAGGTTTCCAAAGGTAAAACAAGTGGGAAGAGGGACAAGAGAGAGATCAGGAAGGAAAAGGAATGTGGAAGACCAAAGAAGACCACACTAGCAAGCAGAGCCAGGGAGTATGAGGATGTTCCAACAGCAGGGGTATCTAATATCCAATTTTCCTTTTGATTTTGTGAAAATCGTCTGTTAAGTGTTATGGCAATGTAACCAGCTTCAGTACCTATGGTCTTTCACTAAAGTCATGGCCTTATGTCCATCACTGCCCTGGAGAACTGAAAGAAAGGTGGCTGTGTCTATGTGGGGGAGATGATGTGCTTAAAGGATAGTGTGTACAGGAGAAAAGACATGAAGAGATCAAGAAGGAATTCATCAGAAACAGGAACTTGGAGCTAGAGATGAAACAGAGGGCTGTCTACAGTTCCTGGAGATATGAGGAAACACTGGGCTTCCCAAGAAGGAGAGGGAGGCTCAAGTCATTTTATGGGGCCACCAACTGGAAGCGTGGCCCCAGGACACTGAATAGCAACAGACAGACACCACCGGGGTACAGGTTTCTAAAGTCATATTGTTCTCAGCTGAGAGTACGAACAATCCTGGGGAAGAGGGAAAAGGGAAGGATAGAGTAGGGAGGCGGGCACAGAACAGACATTCCTTCTTTATTCTATTTCAGGGGTCAGAAGGTAAAGCCAAAGAGCTGGCTATTTCTGCTCACTGGAGGTGATACAGCCCATAACAGACTGAGGAACCAACAGTCAAACCATTCTTCCTTCAAATTAAAGCAGAGAATGAGGCAATTTCCTGGAAATTTGGATTTTTTTAAAAAATCATCTTGGACTGAATTAATTGTTCCACCTCTCTGACTCACCTGTGGATTCATGCTGTAGAATAATTCCCAAGTCCGGTTCCAAGATTCTTACCTAATGTGGGTCAGGGAATATTTGATATATAATAGCATCTTTAATTTGTGTGAAAAATATCTCAATGGCCTGAAAACCTTAACATCTTAAACACCAGTGGGGCAGGCCTTGTCTAGCACAATCCTGTGACTCCTGTTACTTCCAGGGTCACCTGAGCCTTCCAGGGTCACCCTTCCACCTGCAGGAAGGAAAAGCGGACCTGAGCAACTCTGCTTTCTCCAAGGTCCAAGTAGAGGAGATGGTCAGGTGGGAAACCACCTGCTGTATAGCCACCAGGCACACAGGGGCTTAAGAGAGAGTGAGGCTGCCCCTCCCAGCCTGAGTCTCAGCCTGGCCATCCCATCTGACAGGCGGTGCAGACTGCAGCTACCACGGCGCCTTTTACTCTCCCTCGACATGAGATGGCCTGAGAATCACAGGTGGCTTCTCTTACTCAGATTCCCTGAGCTGCCTTTTTTCTTTTTTTGGCCCATCTCATCTTCTGCTGGTTTTGTTCAATTTTCTGCAAGCTTTTCTGTCTGGCTCACTTACTTCCCTTTATCCCTCACAGTCATCTCTGTCCTTCCACTGACTGGAGGAGACATGTTTCCATCAGAAGCAGAGCTGAGCCCTCCCACTCAGCCTCTCCTCCGGTCTGCAGTCTCCCTGACCTCAGTGGCCCCATTGCCCGGCTTCTGAGTCAGTAGGGACTTTCCCAGATGGTCTTCGTTCTCCTCTAGCTTGTTAATTTCTGGCTCTCGGGCTTCCTCTTCTTAATCATTTCCACAACAAAAGCCAACGTAGGCCTTGGGTGAGCTGCGATTCTAGAGGGGTCTCCCATCATTTCCACTCCCTCTTCAAAGCAGAACTGAATGGAATCCACTGTAAACACAAGAATGAGAAAGGCTGATGAATGTGGTGCCGGGAAAGGTGCTCAAGCGCTCAAGCAGGTACCCGGGGCTCCAGCACAGGGCCAGACCCCACTGCTTATTCCACCCCATGATCAAGTCACCTAACCACCTAGGCTTCAGATCATGCTGCTGAGCCCTTCTCATGATGGAAGTGGCTAATACATGCATCACTCTAAACGCCTGAGAAATGTAAAGCTCTGCTCAGCACACTGAAGACCCCCATCAAGGGCAGTGAATGGATACATCAAAGCCTTCAGAGTGAAGGCCGGGTGGCTCTCTCACCATTTACTCCCAGTGCTCAGGACAGGGAAGGGAGGAGGGGTGGGAGGAAGGAGACCACGCCTCCCAGAGGTATAAAATTTTAGGTCCTCTGCCTGTCTGTGATGCCTGTTCCCTGCTGGCGGGAGGAGGAACACCTGAGCCGCCACCCAGGTCTCTCCTGAACTTGCATCTGTGAATTAAGTCCCATCTGTGTGAAAAGTGAGAAAGTCTAGCACTAAACCAGAGATGCTTTTGTTTGAAAGTCAACAGCCAAAGTCCTGAGCCGGCACAAGCTCAGGAATAATGTTCATATAGGGAAGCCAGTGTTAACAACAGCAATATCTACCTGTTTATGGGGCTTTATAGTTTATTAAGCATTTTCCAGGACCTGACCTTGTTCTGATCTTCAAAATATCATGCAGGCAGAGAGGAGAGAATTAGTCCTGTTTTCCAGATGAGGAGACTAGGGTTCACAGGAGTGCAGAAACTCACAGCAAATCACAAGGCCGGTAAGAGGCAGAGCTGGGATTTGGACACTGTTTCCTGACCCTCTGGACCTTTCAGTCACTGGTGAGGATACTCATGAGGGTGGATCAGAAGTAAGCTGACTGCCTCTGTAGCAACCAAAACTAATAGATTTCCTCTTTATTTCAATAGAATGACTTTTATTCTGAATCTCTGGACAGAATTTAGAAATCCCATCCTGCTAAAATAAGGAAAAAACCTTTCAAGCAACACACACAATTAGTAAATAAGCAATTTTAAATAGTTGACTTCTGTAATAGTCAGCTGATTGCCAGCAGCAACAGTGGCGTATCATTCCCCTCATTAGAAACAGTAGAATTGAAGTTGGTAAGGGTGCAGTAAAGTTGGTGTTTATGCTCCACACTGGTGACCCCGTCTGCTACTACCACCATTTGGAAGCTGTGTACCCATACATATCAGGAGCCACGAAATTGTTCACACTCTCTTAACCAGTAGCTTTACATCTGGGAATTTATCCTAAGGAAATAATATGAAATACAGAGAAAACAAAATCTCTCCTGGCCTCTGGTTGTTGAATTCTCCCTTGTGTAGCAACGAGATAGCATGATATTTTTTCAATGTATTTCCTTTGTTTAAATGATTTCTCGTTAGGTCCTGTTACCTGGCTCAGGAACCATCATTATTATGAACACATACACATACAAAGATAGCCAATATAAATATTATTATCCTCCCCTTCTTTCCTTCATAGTTGATTCCAATTAACCTTTTAAACTGCATTGCCTGTTGCCCCATCTCCCCATCCTACGCCCCCATCAAACTCAGAGCTCTGGTCAAGTCCAACTTTCCACAGTGGACCAGAGGGACCGTGAATACACACCCTTCTTAACTTCCACAAGCATCAGAGTCACCTGGAAAGATGGTTGGAGCGCATCCTGACACACACTTTCCTGCCACCCTGACTCAGTGGGTCCTGTGGGAGGCCCAGGAATGTGCATTTCCAACAAGTTCTAGGTGCTGCTGCTGCTGCTGGTAGGTTACACTTCGAGAACCACTGGGGTAAACAACAGTCTGCCTCAGAGGACTTCCTTCTCCCGGCAAAATCTCTCCAGTCCTTCCAGCCCCAGCTCCTCCCTTCTTTTTTGCAGCCATCTCCAATCCCACCAAGCTGACTAATTACTTGTCCCTTGTGCTTCTTGGGGGAGAGAAGAGCAGCTATTCCACTGTATAATTAGACTGAGCTGTATAATCAGTGTCAGCTCCCTGCTAACTGGGAGCATCTGGAGGGCTGGCCCACAGCCTCCCCATCCCTGAACCCCGAGAGCATGCACAATGCCTGGCGCACAGTGGCCATACACACATGTAAGGCTGTGCTCTTCCCTGCTGCCTCCCTCTACAGGAAGGGATGGTCAGCTCCTGTCCCCACAGGATCCATTCTCACATTGAATGGCTATTCAAAAAGAAAACAACCACCACCACAATTAGCTATGACAGCAAAAGAAGAAACATGAGCAGAGTTTATTAGTTTGCCAGGCTAATAAATATCATCTTTGCTCTCTAAGCTCCCTAATGAAGATAGCAGCTCTCAGCCAAATAAATAAAACATTAGGTTGACAACACTCAGCACATCACAAGCACAGTTCACTAATTCATTCATTGCCAAAGGACATCAGCCACCTTTGGGATAATCTCTATAAACACACTGCCCAGACTCCCTTTCTACTAAACAAACAGTGTCATGCTAAGGCTTTAACATTTTTCAATGTCTTGTATGCATTTTATTTCAATAACTATCTTTTAATAGTAAGATACCCGTCTGAATCAAATGAAACCTATTTTTCAGTAATTGTCCTAAAAGCCAATTCCTTTTCTGGAAAAACATCCTTTTTGAATCACAAGTGGTTGAGCTAAACTGTGTTCTCAGAATATTAATGTGAGCTTAAGCTATTAAAATGTCATGGTTAACCTTTTTAAAATCTAATTAAATTAAAATAATAATATGTGGAACGATTTTACTGGAAGAAAAGGCTCATTTTCAAAGAACTTGTTCCAAGTCTCAGGACTAACACCTCGAAGCCATGGTGGGAAAGAGGTTTCGCATGCAGACAAAAGAGAGCCCAGCTTTGCACGTGCTGTGATTACCTTTTGGTTATTAGTGTTAGAGTTAATTATTGCAGCATGCTAGAGGGCAGGGACAATTTACTTGCCTGATCACACCTAATAAGATGTATTTGCAGACGCCAGCATCTCCTGGACTTAATCAACAAACTATCAAGACAATCAATGCTGTTAGGCCCAATGTCCTTGTGATATTTTTTTCAAACAAAAAGATAAAAATCCAAGGACAGAGGGCTAAGGATGTAGGCAAGCTGCTCAGAAGGCATGAGGCTTATCTCCCTCCTGTTTGGCTGAAGCTACTGTGCAGAAGGATTGGTTCACCCCAAGGCCTGATTCTATCAAGAGCAAAGTTCAAGCTAGCCAACATAAGGAAATTAACATCTGAAAACTCCCACACTTCTTGGTAACTGGGTCTGGAAATCTCTTCTACTGACTTTATCCTGTGTGGGAAAAAGCACTGGCTCAGATCAAATCTTTTTCATACAAAGTATGAATTTGAGGGGAAAATTATATTTACATCCCCAAAACTCAGTACATCATTTTCCACAAAACAATATATGGTGAAAGACTTGAATAACATTCTAAATTCAACTGGTAAGATTTCATATTCAGTATGAACCATTCTCTGCCTGTTGTATTCTTGCCCGGAACATATTTCTGCAAGCCTTGGGTAATCTGCCCTGGTTTTTGCTTAGTGTTATACAACAAGTCTCCTCAAATCTGAGAAAGTATTGAAGAAAAAGTTAGAAATGAGAGGAAAGCCTTGACATTGAAAGAGGAAATCTTACTGCACACAGAGAAGTTGCTTGTCAACAACCACACTAATAGCCTGGGATTAGGAAGGAATGCTTTAAGCATCTTACATCCCAGCAGGAGAGTCTTTTAGTTCCTTGTAGGCAGTGTGCTGCGGGCTCCCCAGGTGGCACTAGTGGTGCCTGCCAGTGCAGGAGACAGACGCGATGTGGGTTCAGTTCCTGGGTTGGGAAGATCCCCTGCAGAAAGGAATGGCTACCGCTCCAGTATTCTTGCCTGGAGAATTCCATGGACAGATGAGCCTGGCAGGCTACAGTCCATAGGGTCACACAGAGTTGGACATGACTGACACAACTTAGCATGCATGCATGTTTTACTATGTTTCCGTGATATTTTAGGAAATTGTGTGGAAACTTAGGATTGATGTGTAACAGTGTGATTTTTCCCACTTCAAATAATAAGAAATAGGCTCTGGTTGGCATTTTTCATGTAGACCATCTGACTTTTAGAAGCAGATTACTGGCGTTAAATGGGAGGAGACGGTATTTTAGAAACTGCATAGGAAGTGATGCCCTGTGCCGCTGCACTTACTCCACACCACACAAGAACACTGACTGAGTACTGTGAGCCCAGCACTGTGTCGTGGGCTGTGGACACAAGAGTGAAGGAGCCAGCATCTGTGTCTGGAAGAGCCCTGGGATGGGGCCAGAGGGCCAGCAGAGTAAGTGGGGGGAAGGGGGAGGAGCACGTGGTGGGACCCTCATCCAGCTCCCAGAGCCAAGGAGGCATGAGCAGGAGGAGGAGAGGGGATGAACAGGCCACGCTAAAGCCCAGAGACAGAGTGAAAGGCAGCTGAACCTGGGTGCGTCACTGTGCCCGAAAGGGCAGGTCCGCCCACTGCGGCACCCTCACTGCATCCCAGGGAAGAAGGAGAGTTCCAGCTCTTCGCAGGGGCTCTGCCCACAGGCTTCTGCATCATCTTCAGGTTAAGCTACTTCAGGGACAAACTGTGAATGGGTTCTAAGACTTTGTTTCCTCATCTAAATATGGGATAAAGTTCCTCCTTCTAAAGTTACTGTATCGAATGAGTTAATATATGAAAAGTGCTTAGACCAGTGCCTAGCAATATGCCAGCAATTATTTTATTTACCTATTTGTCTATTTTTCAGTGCAATATATTAGCTATTATTATTAGCTTGCTGTTGTTGTTCAGTTGATCAGTTGTGTCCAACTCTGAGACCCCATGAGCTGCAGCACACCAGGCTTCCACGTCCTTCACTATCTCCAGAGTTTGCTCAAACTCCATGTCCATTGAGTTGACAATGCCATCCAACCATCTCATTCTCTGTTGCCCCCTTCTCCTGCTCTCAATCTTTTCCAGCATCAGGGTGTTTTCTGAAGAGTCGGCTCTTTGAATCAGAGGGCCAAAGTATTGGAGCTTCAGCTTCAGCATCAGTGTTTCCAATGAATATTCAGGGTTGATTTTCTTTAGGGTTGACTGGTTTCATCTCCTTGCTGTCCAAGGGACTCAAGAGCTAGAGGCCCTATAAACATGTCACAGTGAAACCTAAGAGTCCTTGAGCTCAGGCTGGGGCTTTTAACACTTGCATTCCCGGTCTGTCTCTCTCTCTTCTTTTCACTTGCCTTCTCTTTTCTTCCACATAAGCAAATGCATATTTTTGGACCACTCATTGGTGCCATGAACCTGCATACTACATGGATTAACTTAAGAAAATCCAAGAATGCCCACCTGGCCAGATGAGGTAGGGGAGAACAATTTCAATATTGCGAGTCTTCCTTGCCTTTCATCAGGGAGCACAAGGTGAGCTCCAGAAGAGAGGGTGACATGAGCCTGTCCCACCAACAGGGCCGCTTTCCCAGCCCTAACTGTCCTGAACATCTTGCCACGTACACGCAGGCTAGGTAGGAGAACTTCAGGCATAAATCTGACTATATGCAATGTTCACCCTCCATACAGCCTTTGGAAGCCATACCTCCCTTAAAAAAGAGACGTGCCAGCACCTCTGTCTGTCAAGCACTGAGTAAACTCTATTTGAATCAGAAATGTTGAAGGCTTTCTGAGAGCTGTTTTTGACTTTGGAAGGTTTACATCCTCCCCCAAGGGTAGCATGAGCAATGGAACAAATGCCTCCCAGACGGGAAAAGAGAAGGCGGCGCTGGGGTCTACTACCTAAGTCACCACACCCTCCCCTCTCCCACAGGCTCCCAAGGTAAAATCAGCTTCCTCTCCACCTAAAGTAGGGCTTAAAAGGGAAATCTGTCACATAGCAGCTACAGCAAGGCAGACACAGAACTCCAGAGCTTGAAAAATAGATGCTCTCAACTCACAAGCCCACAAACACTGTGCTGCTCCCGACCTTATAGGCAGGTATGTTCTCCCCGCTGGGTTTAATTTCAAAATCCAGGGCAATCACTGAAAAAAAAGAGGAGTGATTTGCTCTTTCAGATATGCACAATTTTTATCAGCATTAGTCTCTGGTGGCTAGAGTCTCAGGCAGTCTCTTACCACCTCTCCTCGTCTTCCCTATTCTAGTGAAACGGTTTTTCTAAGCATCTGCGGATGCCTGCCTGGGTTTTGAGGCACAGTCCACACCCCAAGTCAGGAGACAGAATCCTCTCCCCTAAGTGTGACATTTATAGAGTGCTGTGACCTCAGATTCCAGCTTCCTTCTCCCTCCTGAAATCTAATCATGCCTTTTGTCTTTCAACCACAATTATACATAAAAGAGAAACATGACGATGCAACAGTTTGCCTGGACCTGTGTAATTGATTCACAGTGGTAAATAGAAGGTGTAATTACAGCTGAAAGGCGGCACCTTCTGCAGGGAGAAGAAAAAAAGGAAAATGTTCTTTACAAAATGCTCTTGTCTTTCTTTTAAGCTTGGTGCCTACGTCTAATTCTCTAACACAGAGAAACAAATGAATAACCATGTCCACATAAAAACACTCCCATTCATCCCTTGCAACAAGTAATATTTGAGAGATTCTTTCAGCAAATGGACAGTTCACCTCAATAGTCAAATAAACATCAGAAGAAGTTTTAGTCTTCTCCACTGCTACAAAATCTGAACAGAGATGAGCGAAACAGCATGAAAGCCAAACCAGCTCATGCAGAAGACTCCAGAGATCAAGATCTTCCAAATGGAAACTCCAGTTAGCTCAGCTTCTCGGAATCTCATTGCTTAAAATGCGATTTCAAAGAGGAAGTCCCTGAGGGCCCAGCAGGTACATATAGTCAATTGTCCACATTACTTATATAAAAACCTGTCCTGCTGAACATCCTAGACCGAGCAGTGACAGCTTCCAAATGAGATCTGCCAGCACAACCCCATTTTCCCCAAACAGCAAGAATCAGCAGAACATACCTAGGAGTCCTCTCAATTTATTCTTCATTATAAGCCAGGGGGAAAGGAACTCAGCTAAGTGAGATCCCAAGCCACACAAAGTGAAGTTGCTCAGTCATGTCCGACTCTTTGCAACCCCATGGACTGTAGCCTACCCGGCTCCTCCAGCCATGGGATTTTCCAAGCAAGAGTACTGGAGTGGATTGCCATTTCCTTCTTCAGGAGATCTTCCCTACCCAGGGACTGAACCCAGGACTCCCGCATTGGAGGCCGACACTTTATCCTCTGAGCCACTATTCACAAGCCGCACAAAGGCACTAACCTAATCCTATCCAGAGGAAAACAAGATGAAGACTCTTAGTGGGCAAACTAGGAGACTCAGAGGAACCTAGTGAGGCGGACACCAAATAGATCTAAGTCACAAAGAGCCGGGCTAACAAGGCATCAGGCTATGAGGCCTGCAGGGGGCAACAACAGTGTCCCGGAGCAAAGGCCTTTGGGCCACACCACCTGTCCACAGTGGGTATATGTGTCAAATAGAGTCATGGGTACATATGAGTCTTGCTTTAGAAAGCAGGAGGGCAACAAGGTTTTATTGTACAAGAGTCGTATAGTGTTGGCCAAATGCACCCTTCCAATTGAAAGGGCTGGTTAACATACAACGAGGCCTCAGCCACATACAACGGCCTTGCCTGGAATGTTACTTACCTCCTGTGCCCCTCCTGCCTCATATGGGAAGTGGAATCACAGTAAAAAAAAATCTTGGCTCACATGTTCATTCGCTCTCTTTCCTGGAAAAATTACCATGGCTGGGCGTGTCCTCTGCTTGGGAAGGCTTCTGCTAGGAGGGCCCTCTGGAAGGTGGAGAGGAGTCAGGGTGAAGCCCGGGGGAAGAGAGCAGAAAGCGGCTCTCCAGTCCCATGCTGGCTGAGTCTTTGGGAAATGAGAGGAACTGCTTAACTCCCACACTATCAGCCCACGTCCCTGCCAGAGAAGAGACAAAGTGTAGGCAGATGACCCAGGAGAAAGATGCACTCAGCTGGAAGGGGCTCAGTGCCTGTGAGAGGCAGAAAGACGTGCCAATCAGGCCCAAGTCAGGGAAGCCCTGACGTCAATGGGGTCCAGAATCCAGAAGGCTCCAGTGTACCGCAGCGCCTTCCACTGCCCAGGTCTCTCCCACTGCGCTCAGACCAGGACAGGAGGGCACAGAGGTGTGGGAGGCAGAGAACTGCCTGGGGTTGAGACCCCTAATTCACTCTAGTTCCCATGTGACTGCTTCTCCTACCACATACCCTGGCACTCAAAAACAAGGCAAAATATTGAGGGCCTGCAGTCTTCAAGGCCCTGTCGTCATGGTTTAGTTGCTCAGTCGTGACTGACTCATTTGTGACCCCGTAGACTGTAGCCCACCAGGCTCCTCTATCCATGGGATTTCCCAGGCAAGAATACTGGAGTGGGTTGCCATTTTCTTTTCCAGGGGATCTTCCTGACCCAGGGATAGAACTCATGTCACTTTCATTGCCAGCCAGATTCTTTACTGCTGAGCCACCAGGGAAGCCACAAAGCCCTGAAGATGAACAAAATTAACAAGAGACAACTGTGCCCAGACCAAGTGGTAAAGGGAAAGAGCCTGGGCTTCTAAAGCCGTCCTGATCTCGGTTCGGTCTTTCGTAAATTGTGTGGCCTTGGCCAAGTCACTTTGTGTCTCTGTTAAAGGGGATAAAACGACTTACCACCAAGTGTTTCTGAATAGATAAAGACAATGTATACAAGGCACTTCTGCCAGAGGCATGGGGACCTGACAAAACGGCAACAGCATTACTAGCCGTGGAGAATCTCAGACTTGTAAGCAGCTAACAACAGAGCAAAGAAACAAGATGGAACAAATGCAGTGGGTCCAGAACAAGAGCAAAGTGGACTTGATGTGACTGGGCCCAGGAGAGAGGAAAAAGGGACGTACTGCAGAGGAGCTGACTCAGCTGCTTCTGAAACAACAAGAAATGACACCTCCTGGCCCCGGAGGCCTCACAGTGCCCATACAGGGCCATGCGATTAGAAGAGCTTGTGCTTAGTTTAGTGCCCTGCTGTCATCATCTTGAAATCCTAAATCATTTTTGGACAGTAGACTTTGCCTTTGTAGTAGGCCCTGCAAACTGCATGGCCAGCCCTGTTCCTATTCACTGAGACTGATGGAGTTCTAACTGACCATCTCTAAGGCAGGCCTTTTTCCATGATCCAGCAGATGTTGGCAATTTGATCTCTGGTTCCTCTGCCTTTTCTAAAACCAGCTTGAACATCTGGAATTTCACGGTTTATGTATTGCTGAAGCCTGGCTTGGAGAATTTT